>VWYK01097861.1:58633-75113 GCA_013399775.1 Semnornis frantzii
CTCCTTTTTTTTTTTTTTTTTGTTTTTTTTTTTTTTTTTAACAGCGCGACAATGCAATAGGACTACAGAGTGGAAATGTAGTGAAAATGCACAACTCTATCTTACTCTGTCAGTATCAGTTCTAAAGCAAACTCCTTTTTGCCTCCTATACCTGCACTTAGAGTCAATGCATCCAGCGACATGGCTTAGGTGATGCACTTTAAAGGCAAAGCTGCAGCTAAAGGCAAAGCTGCAGCTAAAGGCAAAGCTGCAGCTAAAGGCAAAGCTGCAGCTAAAGGCAAAGCTGCAGCTAAAGGCAAAGCTGCAGCTAAAGGCAAAGCTGCAGCTAAAGGCAAAGCTGCAGCTAAAGGCAAAGCTGCAGCTAAAGGCAAAGCTGCAGCTAAAGGCAAAGCTGCAGCTAAAGGCAAAGCTGCAGCTAAAGGCAAAGCTGCACCTAAAGGCAAAGCTGCACCTAAAGGCAAAGCTGCACCTAAAGGCAAAGCTGCACCTAAAGGCAAAGCTGCACCTAAAGGCAAAGCTGCACCTAAAGGCAAAGCTGCACCTAAAGGCAAAGCTGCACCTAAAGGCAAAGCTGCACCTAAAGGCAAAGCTGCACCTAAAGGCAAAGCTGCACCTAAAGGCAAAGCTGCACCTAAAGGCAAAGCTGCACCTAAAGGCAAAGCTGCACCTAAAGGCAAAGCTGCACCTAAAGGCAAAGCTGCACCTAAAGGCAAAGCTGCACCTAAAGGCAAAGCTGCACCTAAAGGCAAAGCTGCACCTAAAGGCAAAGCTGCACCTAAAGGCAAAGCTGCACCTAAAGGCAAAGCTGCACCTAAAGGCAAAGCTGCACCTAAAGGCAAAGCTGCACCTAAAGGCAAAGCTGCACCTAAAGGCAAAGCTGCACCTAAAGGCAAAGCTGCACCTAAAGGCAAAGCTGCACCTAAAGGCAAAGCTGCACCTAAAGGCAAAGCTGCACCTAAAGGCAAAGCTGCACCTAAAGGCAAAGCTGCACCTAAAGGCAAAGCTGCACCTAAAGGCAAAGCTGCACCTAAAGGCAAAGCTGCACCTAAAGGCAAAGCTGCACCTAAAACTAGTCAGGCATAACATCTCTTTCAGCTTTGCAATTTGATTGTCATTTCAAATTTGTGAAGAAAGCCAAAATAACTCCACTTGAGCCTCATTTTACATCTCAAGAGTCAATTATAAAGATCCCAGTTGAGAGCTTGTGTGGCTTTGCTCCATTCTTCCAACAAACAAAATAACTTCATTGCAGAAGAATTTCTAAATAAACAGATCTATGCATACATTATTAAATCACTGTAATTAAAAAGAAGTTTAACATTCTTGACAAGCTAAAAAGACATATATTTATAGTCTCTGCATTCTCAAGGGTGAAGGAACCATGCCTAGGAATACTTCTGAAGATTTTCTTACTTTTGTTTCTGAAAATATTAGTTTAAAAAAAGTTTTCTTGTTTCAACAGAATTAAGAACCCCCACAAAATATAAGCCAAGGGCTGTAAAAAATGCATTCTAACAAAATGTGTGCACTCTGACATTCTCATTCTCTTCTAAGGACTCTGGGAGTACAGGTGTTCAGCATCTTTAATAAGACTTTCCAAGCAGACTTTGTGCATTACAGTAAAAAAAATACATAAAAGCTTGGTTGGAGCTCTAAAATAAATGTCATGGTATTAAGGATCTTCTAATCTAATTAACTGAAGTTTGATCTCTTTCCTCATTTTTATCAGAAAACAGAATAATATGGAAATAAACAATCATAAAAGATACTCAGAAACTATGGAAGATAACTTGTCAGAGTGCAGCTAGAGGACAAAGATGACAAAGGTCTATGCGAATGGAAGTACACAATGAACATGTAAACCCATAAAACAGTATAGAATAAATATGTAAAAACACAAAGCAGTACAGAATAAACACAAACCCCCAAACCAGTACAGTACAAACAGGTTAAAACCCAAAATCTGCGGCTGAAGATTTGAAAACCACTGAACGGATGCAGTACAGTGATAGTTGTAAACATAAAATTAAAAACCCAAACAGCATGGGACTGGCAACCCAAAAAGCACTGAGTAATTATTAATATTGCCTACTACTAGTGACTTAACATGCACAAAACCTCCCTATGCCATCAACATGCTGAGGAAGGATCCTCTAGAGAGCAACTGGGAACAGCAAATTTACATCTCCCACATTGAATGCATTTCAGAAGATGTGCATAGACATCTACAGACTCTGGGTTGCTCATACAGTCCAAGTTTAGGTTATAAGTGTAGATGACTAAGGTTCAGTTACTCAGGTTCAGATGAGTAAGTTTCTTCCTCTAAAGCTCTTTGTGTAAATGAGTGAAAGTTATCTAAGGAAAACAAGGAGGAGAAAGAAATCCTCTGCAGTGCTCAAAACTGAATCCAGTGGTTTATTCTCTCTTGCTGGCTTACACATCATGAAAAAATATTACCTGATACTTATCTTTATGGAATGAAAATCAGCAGAGGAATGAAGGACAGGATAAAGGTGAATGCAACTCTCACATAGTCACTACGCAAATACACACATTCTAGAAACATTTTGAAGAGGAAGAAGTGTAAGAGAAGTTAAGATAATGCAGGATTAGGGCCAGCAGAACATGTACTGAATATTAATTGGTGTTTTCTTCCACACTGGAAATGCTGCTATCTTGAGGAAGATATTGCAGTGAAGAAAAAGGCTTTCAAAAGGAGAAGGTTGAAGATTCGCATATTTAAGGCAATCTCAGGTTGCAAGATAAACAGCTGATCTGTCCTCCTTAGAGAAAGAGACACCCAAAGTTCGCAAAACAGCACAAAAATATGAGGACAGCACTAAACAGCCCTCAGTGAAAGTGCTAAGGACAGGATTCAACGGCTACAGTAAGGGCACTCAGTCAACAAAGAAAAGTGCTCCAACAGCTACTCAAGGCTACAAAGATGCTGATATTTTAGAGCTGTCATAAGTAGCACCAGGGAAAAGAATAAATAAATAAATTCAAGAAGGATTAAACCATCAAGAAAAGTCAGAGGAAGTCCACCCAAAATTAAAGCTTTGATTTAGTGAGCTGGCTGTACTATCCTGACATGCAACTCTCTCAAGAGTGGCAGAAAAAACAACAGATTGAGACAATAGAATATAACCCTTGCAATCCTGGGGCAACAAGCTAGGAGAATGTGGATTTCTGGCAATGTGCATCAGCTGATCTGAAAGAAATGACTGCAGAACGAGGTTATTGCTTTTTAAACATAGTCAGAAAGAGGAAAAATGAACACTTGTCATGAAATGGAAAGAGAACACAAATGGACAGCAGTAAACTGCAACTAAGAATCCCATGAGAAACAGTCTGGGTACAGGTAAGAGCAAACACAAGGAACAATGGGTAGAGTCAACATGGAAGAAGCCCTTCTAAACCCTTTGAATGTCATGATCTGGGGAGCGCATAAAAATGTTTACAAAGACTCTGCATCTATTAATAGTCCTTCTCTAAGTGTATGGTGAAACTTGAATTTACTTGTGGAACATGAAAAGGGCAAATTAGCTGAGGTCAGAGCACACTGTGAAGTGAGCAAGTTAGACTGCAAGAGAGATCCATTCTGCAGACTGTGTGCGTGAGAAATAGCTCAGGAAGCTTTCGAATCTGCTCTCTCAGCTGAGAAAGAGACAAAGCCTGATCACACTCAAAGCAAGTTTAAAAACCAAAGAGAAAAAAAAAGGTGAGAGGAGCCACACAACATGTGTGGCAGCAAAAGCTACCACTCAGTCAGCAAATAATGAGCAAAAGTGCTTAAACTTGGCCGAGCAGTAAAGCAGCAGAATCTGCCCACATAACTTAGAGAAGGCGAGCTGGGGAAAGGGCAGGGGGGATCAGATTTAATACTGTACTCAAAATGGAAATTATGTGCAGGATGACATTTTGCATAACAATGTGGATGTCAGGAACCTATCAGCCCAAATGACATGTATCACTGGAGAGTGAGTAATTATCTGCCAGCCATTACAGTGTCCAGCATTCAGCAGCACGGCAGGACTGCTGGCTCTGTAGGATGCTGAGCCTGCCACAGACACTTGTGACCCAGGAACGGCTTCGGCTAGAGCCAGGCGCTCATGCTTTGTGCTGCTCAGCTTCTGCTTCTCCTGAGAGGCTTCATGGCAGTACCTTACATAGTCCTTCCCTTCATGAAAGACTGCAAACTGACTCTTCCCTTGATGTGTGGAATGAAAAGCCATTATGTTCCTGATCTGAAAACCTAATTAATATCTTTGGATACTAAAGGGATCAAGCCCCGGACTACTCTGGGGTCTCAAAGCTGTTAAGTCAGAAATTAAGTACTTGACAATAAGAAAGTCTGTCATGTTAGGACCCTCAAATTTTCATTATATGTAAAGAGAAGGTGGTGTAGAAATATTATTCACCCGGGGAGGAAGCAGCTAGGAAGGATGTGCAAAGGAAAATATTAAAATGGATCTGTTCATTTGCTGCCTTGTTTTCATTACATCTCCCAGTGGTCCAAAGCAGTGGGTAGTAAGAAGTAGCATTGTTGCTGCAGAAACACTGTAGTTAAGCCTTAACCTTTAAGTTAATCACTTACATGAATGGTTCCCTATGCCCTGAATTTTCTAAGTAAAAAACATCTAACAGCAAAACGAAGACATTTCACATGATGATGGTTCCCATGGCACATTTTTCCTGCTAAGTATTATGCATAAATTCCATTGAAACATATATGAAAAAAAATCAGTAGCTTTTAAAGAATTAGTTTATAATTTATCATACTTAATACTTTAAATACTTCATATTTTTAAAAACAGAGATCTAATTCTAAGCATTAATGGATTGACCTTTCAAAGTCATTTTTAAGAGGAAGATTTGTGAAGTTTAAAAACTGTGTATCTGCTTAAATGTTGAGGTTTAAAACACCTGAACGTAAGAACTGACTCCTCGCCAGCTGCAAGAATGCCATCTTTGTATCACCATCAATGAAACTGGGTTGACCTGTCCCCACTGTGCACCTGGAGTGACACTAATTAATTTATGTCAGTTAAGGGCACTTATTTATTCCTCGCATCTCCCTTCTAAAACTAGACTAGGCATTGTCACTTTCATTTGTCTCTAGCCAACATTTCTTGCATGCCAACGTTGTACTCCAGCAAAGGGCCATCTCAAACAACAAAAAACACCATTTGGTTCAAGGAATTTTGCAACTAGCTTAAAACATTCTACAGAAATAGCTCTACTGGTCTTCTAGTCTGTGGAAACTCTTCTTGCATTTTGCAGGGGGAAGAGAATTGCCCTAACGCTATCTTTTAAAAGACAATTAGAAAATACTCACATTCCCGAGCCTTGTGTCCTAAGCTCTCCTTGGAATGAATTTTTATGGATGAGCTATAAACCTTTGAAAACACAATTGTAATGCAAGGGCAGACACAGCACTGTAATTCTACCCACAACTTCTTATACTGGGAAATGACTGCCTTTGATAAGTGCTTTATTAAGTTTTACAGCATATGACCGTGCTATGTGAAGCAGAGAATTATATTTTCATTTCCTCCTGAAAGAAAATAAAATTAAAAAAAAAAAAAGAGCTTTTATTGTTTGCTTCGATACTTACTTTTCACCATAAAACCTTTCAAAGAATTTTTCTTTCCAAGGTTCTGTTTTCTTTTCCTTTTCGATCTCTTGTCTGATGCGCAACTGCATTTCTGGTGTAAACTCTCCTAAAAAACAAATACTAACATATTGAATAAAAGTTGTCAAAGATTAGCTTAGTATGGGTAACTAGAAATTACAGACACAAAGGTGACATGCAGTGATTTCTCTTAGAGTCATCCAACAATTCCAAATGAAAATAATGAAAACCAGAAGCGAGTGGGGCATAGAAAGATTTAATTTGCTGTACAACATCAGCATTTCCAAAGTACATTGGTGGGATTTGGTTGCATGCAGTTATGTTTGCGAGGTTGGCAGGGATGGAAGAGCTTGGGGCTTTTTTCAGACTGCCAAAATCAGCTGCCACAGTAAGCTGAGAAAGTGTACACTGCACTCACAATGCAATCAGCAATTTCCCCTCTGCTGAATTACCGGTGTGTTACACTCTCTATTCTAAAAGTAGTTTGCAAACATAGAAAGAGAGACATTCTTCATAACAAGAATTAACCTCTAGTAAATCTGAGAACAAGTGGAGAGTTACCTTCTGCCAGTCGCTGTTTCCACCCCTGTGCTGCATAGGCAAAGAATTCATTATTCAGAGCAGAGCTACTGAGGCGCAAAACTCCATCACTGCCCATCTAGAAAAGAAGTCGATGGCAGCAGAAGACAGTGTCAGAACCAGTGTCAGCTAAGATCACAGAAAACCAGAGCTCCAGTTAAGGGGAATGGGGAGGGGCAGGGAGTGGGAACAACAAAGAAATTTACCTACTACTACTACTAAACCAGCATTTTCATTACTGTCCTTACTGGAAGTGCCCATGGGCTAAGCCAGCACCAGGGTGCTCTCTTCAGGCATCAGCATTACTGCTGATAACTCAGTTCACAACTGACTGACATGTTGGAATCACAGCCCTCTACCCTGAGCCTGCATCCAGAGCACAATCCAAAATCAAGATCATTACTGTACTTGCGCATCTGCAGGGAATGTGGTACAAACCAAATCAATTATAGATTCATAGAATGGGTTGGGTTGGAAGGGACCTTAAATCTCATCCAGTTCCAATCCCCTGCCATGGGCAGGGACACCTCCCACTAGAATAGGTTGCTCAAGGTCCCATCCAACCTGGCCTTGAACAGCTCCAGAGAGGGAGCATCCACAACCTCTCTGGGCAAACTGTGCCAGTGCCTCACCACCCTCACTGTAAAGAATTTCTTCCTAATCTCCCCTCTTCCAGCTTAAATCCATTGCCCTTCATCCTATCCCTACAAGGCTTTGTAAATCAAACAGAATGAAGACAGAAACTTTGCTATTTCTGAATGAAGTTAATATCCACGTTAGTGAATATGCTTTCCTGGAAGAGCAGTGGATGGCAGCTAACCTTAACAAAAAAGTGGTGGAAACTCAGCACTAAACCCAAAACAAGCTATACACATCATTTTATAGCCAACATAGTGAAAACCGTGGAAGAAGATTATAATTATTATTACTTTCTATGTCTGTCAAACCAGCACATTTCCCAGCATATTAACATGTGCTTTAGCTATGTAATATCCCTTGACTCTCACTGCTTGTTTCAATCTGGAGGCAGAAAGAAGCAGGCGTGTCACAAACAGTAAATGCTATTTAGCTGCGTGTCCCTTGCTGAGCTCTATGTTTCACTGATAATACTGGCCCCACCTTCAGAACAGCCTGGGGTAATTTACTCCTTGCCTAGTTGACATCTTGTTCCACAATAATCTCATAGGAATAAGCTAGAAAGATGTGAAATAGGAGAGACAGAGTGATAAGCATGAACTCTGAAAACCAGGCAATGCTAAAGGCATTTGGTTACAGCAAGAAAATTGTATGTGCGTGGTAGTGGGGTCCCTCGGCAGCATAGGAACCTCCAGCACTGCTGCCTGTGATTTCCTGCTCTGTGGCATTGTTTTGCCAACAAGTCATAGGATTTGCATTCATTTAGGGAGGATATATAATGCTGCTACAATTTTCAGCACGTGGGTTGTGGAATACTTGCATGTTAATTACAGATAGGCTGTGACTCATGCTGAAACTGGATAAAAACTGGGAAGAAACAGTGAAACATGCAACAGAAGCAACAAGAAAATCAAATCAATGAGACAAAAGGCTGTAAAGAACATGTGTGTGTTGCACACAGCAAACTGGTATGACCCATCATTGTCTTTTTCACTCAAATGAGCTTTTTCAGAAATCACACAATCACAGAACGTCAGGGGCTGGAAGGTACCTACAAAGCTCAGCCAGTTCAAGCCCCCTGCCAGAGCAGGATCAGCTATAGCAGATCACACAGGAATGTGTCCAGGCAGCTCTTGAATATCTCCAGAGAGGGAGACTCCACAACACCCCAAGGCAGCCTGTTTCAGTGCTCTGTCACCCTCACAGGGAAAAAAATTCCTCCTCATGTTTAGAAGAAACTTCCTATGCCTCAGCTTCCACCCATTGCCCCTTGTGCTGTCATTGGGCATCACCCAGGAGAGCCTGGCTGGCTCCAGCCTCCTGGCACTCACCTTTACATATTTATAAACATTGCTGAGGTCACCTCTCAGACTCCTCTTCTCCAGACTAAAAAGCCCCAGCTCCCTCAGTCTCTCCTTGTAACAGAGATGTTCCATTCCCTTCATCATCTTTGTGGCCCTGTGCTGGACTCTCTCCAGCAGTTCTATGTCCCTCTTGAGCTGGAGGGCCCAGAACTGGACAGGGTGCTCCAGATGTGGCCTCACCAGGGCAGAGTAGAGGGGCAGGAGAACCTCCCTTGACCTACTAATCACAGCCCTTCTAATCTACCCCAGAATGGCATTGGCCCTCCTGGCCAGGAGAGCATATTGCTGGCTTACGGTCAACCTCCCATCAAGTAGGACCCCAGATACTTTACATTCCAGAATTAATATATTCAAGGGAGAATTTAGGCACCAATGTCTTTTGCACCTGAACAAACAAATATGAATATGGTGAAAAACAGTACTTGCACAATTTCCTAAAAAGTAAGATGAGGTTACAGAGAAAACAATCACAAGTTACTAAATAAAATTCTTTGCTCCTCAAAGCAAGGTGCTGAAGCAACCTTCAGCTTCAGCATAATTGGAGCTGAAATAGTAACAGGCATTCATGTCAATGTGGATTCTACTCTAAACTTCAGTAAATTCAAGATTTTATCCCAGTGTTTTGGAGAGGGTAATGCAGACATGAAATTGGTATTATCATATTTAACTACATTTAACTGCAGGCTGTGTCTGACAGGCTTGGTCCTTCTGAAACTCCATTGCTCAACTGATGGCAGAGTGGAGCAGTATCCCTAACCAGGCCAACAAATCTCACAGGAAAGTAATCATTTGCAGACAATAATTTTCTGTTAAATCAGCATCATGATCCAAGTTATCCTAAGGTCACAGGATCAGTAAATCTCAAGCAAAGTTGGAATGTACTGCAAGAGATGGACAGAAAATGCCATTTTCCAGCATTAATACACTTCCAGATTGCACTGAATAGTGTATGGAACTGTAGCCAAGTGTGATTGAGCTATTTCACCAGGCTGCATAAATCGAGAGCATTATGAAGACTGCCAAGTTATATTACCATGTGAATACAAGAACAGTGTCAGCTTGGTTGTAACCCTGTTGTTGTAAGGACAGGAGAAAAGCAAGGTTTGTCAGAAGAGTTACTGTGCCTTCTATTTCACTAGCTTGGGAAAAACGAGTGCCAGGTTTTGGGGTGCACAATTTCCTATAAGATGTGAACTGCAAAGCTACAGACCAAATTCAGATGTTAACTAGTCCACCTGAGAGACAAGCAAATGTTAGGAAGGTCATAGGTAAAGTTTACTGGGTGTTGTGAACCAGAAAAAATGCCAAGTGGTAAGTATCTGTGGAAGAACAACACAGAAGAAACAGAGCAGAGGGGGAGAATGGGAAGACTGTAGATCTAAAATACAATGTTGAAGATGCTCAGTGTAAGAAGAGTGAGAAGAACGAACTCGAGAAGTCACTGCTGACTTCATGGTAGTCTGTGAGCTAATAAACTCTGAGTGAAATCTTCATTTCTTACCTCACCCAGAGAATGTGTTTTCACCCAAGTCAAAAAGTTAAAATGGCAACTGACAATTCTGAAGCCCTGAGGGTCTATGCTCTGATGACAGAGACAGCACAATTAACCACCAGCTCTGAATTAGAAGCTGAAGAAACATGCCAATAAAGCAGTTCTTAAATACACTATTAATTTTTATGGTATTTAAAAAGTGCTGCCCAACAGAGACAGTCTGCTAATGAGCTGGAACAACAAACATTTCATGGAAAGTTTATGTTTTATTCTGCTGAGCTTTAAATTTCTGTTTTTCTGATTAAGCACAATGGTAGAATTATGTTTTCTAATTCATACTTCTGTGCAAAATTCACAATGGCTTTTAGTAGTTCCTCTTTTTATCAAAGAAAACAAAAAACCACTCAACCCCAAAACATTGTCTGCTAAAAGCCCACATCTGTTTGCATTACAAAGCAAATGTCATACACTTGTGTCAAGAAGAACTGAGTCATCTTTCTATGAACTACTACTACTTCAATTTTTTCCTCCAAGTTCCACTGAAAATCTAGCAAAAAAGTGACTGTAAGCTTCAGAAGGGACTGCAGCACCCCAATGCATATCTCAGCATGCATGAGGTTCTACCAACTGGGCATCCTCTGACTGCAGAGTGCTGTGAACTGGGTGAGCACTTTGGAACACACACTTCGGTGACCAGTTTTTGTGCATTCCTCACACTTCCACATACTGGGTAGGTCAACCATGTCCAAATTCATGTTTGCTGATCCTATAAATTTCCACCAGTTCTTCCTGGTCATCATGAAGCATTAATTGGTCTGTGTCTTTGCCAGCAAACCCCAGATCTCAGGGTGCTTAACACCAAGCTTGGTGGTTCATCTTGGAACAGGAGTGAACTTCAGGTTCAAAGTTCCTACTTTGTAACACAGGCTACCTGCTCAGATCACTTCAGCCACCCAAATGTCAATGTAAGCAGTAACCACTTAAAGCTATTGACCATTTTAATAGAAAACACTGATCTCAGAGTCATACAGACACATTCAGGGCAGATGGAAGCTAGAACCTACAGGGGACCTCTAACCTTTAGATGAAGTAGATTACTAGACTACATACCAGTGTGCATAAGAAGTCTATAGCTAAATAACTTGCTTGCTCCCCCTCTCTTTAAGCTCTGGAGAGTAAGTGCAATGGTTAAACCTAGGCATCTGTTGACATCTATGTCAGCAGTGACAGACATACATTGGTAATGAACTTGTGGTTTAATAGGTGAGATAGGCAGAATGGCTTTAGTATCTTCACCCAAGCCTCAAGAAGATACAGCAATAAGCCAAGATGAAAAACAGCCCTCACAGAGGAAAGGAACATGCTGTAAAGACAGGCAGACCAACCTGCTAATTTCTCCAAAATCTGAATGTTGGATTTATATATGGGGCCAAATAATACGGGCAAATCAAATCAAATAAAATTCTGTTCTGTGGAGCACTGCCAAAACAAGTTTATTTATAAAAGGAGGGGTTAAAGAAGGGGCCAATGTGAGTGGTACATTTATTTCAGTCTCTGATGGTGGAACACTAATGCAAGAACTACAAATGGTACGTAGGAGGAATTGGAAGATTTCATTGACAATCAACATTTTGACTTAATTGGCAAAGTGGAGATCTGACAATTGATATGCCTGATAGTAGCGTAATAGGCTAAAGCTTGTCTGGGGGAAAATAAGAAAGAAGAAATGACAACAAAATGAAAAACCAATGTGTTTCAAGTAGGCATACTTTCATAAATGCAGAAAGAGCTGGGAGAATCCCCAAGAACGTGGTGCTAGCAGAAAAGAAGCTGAAGAACCCTCACAGTTTTTTAAACAAACAATACTGACTACAGGGAGTGCAAAGCCTCCTGCAAAGGAAAGAATGGGGATTGTACAACAAGACCACATTGTCTTAGTTAGGACCTCACTGCTGCTCTCACAGCATGCATGGAATGGAAATGAGGTCAACTCACTCAGCGAGAATACCACAGCAGAACATGGTATAACAGGCCAGATTTAGAGACAGTTGGTGAGGGACACATCAAACTCTGGAGGACATAAATCTGTAAGTACATTAGGAGAAGACGATGAAAGAAAAAAGCTCACTGTGCAATGTGGAAAAAACTTGAGGGATACAGAGCCAAAGCTAATGTTCATTGTGCCTTTTTTGCATCCATCTCCACGCAAAGCTGCTGCATTGAGTAGTTGATGCAATTAGTGCCAGCAACAAAAGGCAAGAGAGTAGGATCTCACCCTTGAACAAGCAAGGGGCTGAATAAGTACTACTTAAATGCATTCGAATTGTTTGCCCTTGACAGACTAGCCTGTTAAACGTCCAGTTAAGATCTAACTGTTAAGACAAATGTCAGAGCAGTGAAGAGAACAACTGCAAAACTGTATGTGTATAGCATATATGCATCACCTGTGTCTTAAGAGAGGATAAACACAGCTAAGGACTTACAGACTAAACAATCTTCAGAAGAACTCTATGGTGTACACACAGAAAACTATTTTTGTGGGATTCCCTTGAGTGTCCCAAGATACACATACAGACACATTCTGAGCAGATTCAAGCTAGAACCTACAGGAGACCTCTAACCTTTTGAATAAGTTGGGTTCTAGACTACACATCACTGCAAAGAAGCAGCCTATGGTTAAATATCTTGCTTGCTCCTCCTGTCTCTGAGCTCTGGAGATTATGTGCAATGGTTAAAGCAGGAGATACCACACTGTACACCACTACCTGGAATTTAACATGGAGCTGAGCAATAGCCATCACAGATTTCTCAAGAACAGGTCAGTCTATTTTCTTTCTGACAGCATGAAAATCCATGTGAGAGAGGAGAAACAGCACACATTTTCTATCTTGATTTTAACAATGCTGGGTCAAGCAACCTTTTCTAAGCAAAGCTAGGATATATGATTTGGAGTGAGGTGGCTACAAAACTACTCAGAACTCAGGGAATGTTATTTATTTATTTAGTTATTCTCAGCTGGGAGACTGTATTTCAGGGGTAAGATAAATGAATTTGCAAATAACATCAGTTAGAGAGGAACTGAGTACGCTGAAATCTACAACTGAACCTCAGAATTCTGTTGATGTATTCGAGAATGACCTTGGAAACACCAAGGATAAGTAGGGCATTGCAATACTGGCAAATGCAAAGTTTCACACTCTTGTAGTACACATAACTGGAGAAATTAAAAAAAAGAAATGGCTTCTGTGTAAAGGTTATCATGGTTTACCACATGGGCTGAGCACATGGCTGACCACGGATTGAATAGGAGTCAATCTGGCTATACAACTGCAAAGGTGAGCACAACACTGGAGGCTGTAATCACACACAGAAATCAGTGCTGCTCCTCTTGGTGTTACTTATCACTCGAGCTGGAGAAATCTGTTGAGTTTTGACCCAAATCGGACCATGCACAAAGGCCAAAGGAAGAAATGAGACTATGCACAGATTTAAGGTCCTAGATCCACAAGGACTGCATTGTATAAACGGTACTTCTCAAGAGACAGGGAGATGAGCAATGGGTTACTGCCTCCATCTTTGCACTGCAAATTGCCATCATGAAAAGCAAACTAAAAGCACTCTTGCATTCTCCTTGACTCTCCTGTTAAGTCAGTCCTTGCACTCTGCTCTCAAGGCCTCAAGCCTCCCCATGCCCTTCCGATGGAGTCGCTCTATTCAGTCTAGTGTGACCGACCACAGCTCAAGGTTCAGCCTCTCCTTTGGACAGAACAACCTCCAGAAACACTGAGGTTTCCCAAGACAATGATCAAGCTTTGCCTGCATGTGATTTAAACCTCAGATTGCAATGAGCTCTAAAATACCTTAAATGGATGTCATAGCATGGAGCACAGCACTATTTTCTGGCTCTGCCTGTAATGCAGACACACTCTCAGTTTCTGGAACCATCTTTCTCAAATACAAACCTGTCACATCAGCCACCACAATTATCCTTCATGATGGCTGGAAGGAGCCTCACTCACCCATCAAAACTGCTTTGCTAGCAGCTGATAGCTAGAGGCATATCAAAAGCCAGGTTAGATACTTTCTATTCCTAAGGCTGAGTATGACATCCCTGTGCAACAGACTTCTCATTAAGCCCAAGAACCAGAAATTATTATTAGGAAATACAGAGTGGCTGCAGAGGGCATTACAAGACCATGTGCTTCATCAACATCAAGGTTTTCTAGATAAAATCCAAGTGCTACCATTGCAAAATGGACAAGGCACTACAAAGGGGAACAGAACCTACTACTGGATGGGCTCGTCAGTCTCTGAGCTGCTTTTGTCAGTCTCTGGGCTGTTTAATTTCTGACTGACACATTCATCAGACACTTTAACAAGATCTGCTTGCACTTATATAAGCCTAAGTTCCATATAATAATGCAAAACAATGATTCTCCTGTTCACTCCTTTGGCTAATGATCTAGGAACCAATTATACCAAGGAGTTCTCCATAGCTAGAGCTCTCCCTGTCAAGGAATAGTTGGCAGTTAGGAGACTTAACTTTTAACCATCTGAAAAATACTTTTAAGTGAACTTGCATGTATTTCCAGCACAAAAAATCACTGAAGAACTTTCTCTGTTTCCTGTAGAAGACTGCTGACTGTTCAAGTATGCCTTTACCTACCTAAAAGTCATTTTTCCACTTACACAACCACCACTCAAAGAGATTGTGATAAATGGGACCAAACTAAAAGGATGCTCTAACAGTTGGCAAGTCTATAATAGAGAACGAGTGTGAATGCACTTGGGTAAGAAGAGGCAAAGCAGCTGTAGTTGTCACAAAAAATCTGTAAGCTCTGTTAAACAACGGCTGCACTTCTGCCACACAACTCAACGTTAAGCAAAGCTTCCACATTTTTCAGAAGTCAGCAATATGTGAGTGGTACCATATGGTAACAATACAAGACAAAATCAGAGGTTGAACTAACCCTTCCTAATTGCTCATGTAGATGAAGCTTGTGAAGGATCCCATAATAGCCAATTAATAGGAAAGCTGTCAAATAAAAGATTACTATTTCTATTTAGCTTAGCTGGCATAAGACTGCAAAAGGGGGCTTTTGATTTCCATAAATATTCCAGTCCATTTGATATAACTGTGGCTACTACTCATATATATATGCATCCACCATCTTCTATTTATATCAGCTAAGCTCTGCCAGCAATCAGTGCTAACTTCAAGTACAGGCAAGTCTTCCATGGGTTAGTTGCCTATTGTAGGGATAACAGCACTTGATTGTTACTGAAGTTGCTGCTCTTCACATTTTATTTGGTTCTGGTAGAAAAGGCCAAACAAACCAGTACTTCTTCCTTAGAATTTTATTCAAGGTTCATGTAAATTTTGGAGGAACATGTTTAGGGCCTTCCTCACTTGAGAACAGAGCATCTCTGAGAAGAGAGCTTCCACAGTCTCTCTGCATAACCTGTTCAGTCCTTAACCACTCTTGCTGTGAAATTATTTTTCCTGACAATGAAATCAGAATTTCCCATGTTTCAGCACTTGTTTCCACTGTCTCTAATGCTACTACTGTATACACCAAGAAGAGATGTCTTCTTTCAACTTTCCATTAGCTATCTGTGAAGTGCCATGAGATCCCCTTGCAGCCTGCTCTTCTCCTGTGTGAACAAGTCCAGCCCTCTTGTGCTACAGACTCGTAACCATCTTAGTGGCCCTCCACTGGGATTGCTCCAATATGTCAATGTCATCTTGAAAGAATGGGTGTCAATCACCACTTCTCTTGACCAGCTGTTTCTAGCTCTGCTCACTGAGCCCAGGATGTTGCCAGCCTTCTTTACTGTCAGAGTTCAGTGCTGGCTCTTACTTCACTTGCAGCCCACCGGGAGCCCAAGGTCCTTCTGGCCCTTTTTGAGACAGGTGCAACATTTGCTTTCTCCAGTCTTTGGGGATCTTTCAAAGATGATCAAGAGCAGCCTTTCAAAGGCGCTGACCATTACTCAAAGGTCTCTTCTAACAAGAGATGCTGAGTTAGATCAGATGGTCTAGCAAGCTCCCATCACAGTGATGTCCATGTCACTTGCCTGCCCTCTGACTCTGATGCCTAAGGTCTGAACCAGGCTCTAACCCACCTGTACACATACACTGCTCCTCTTGTCCTTTCTGCCTGTCTTTTCTCAGCAAGTGTCCGTCAACGTTTTTGACATACATAAAAAAAGTAAAGAGAAATGTGTGTTGAGAAGGGCCCAGCATAGTACTGGAGAGAAGCAAACAAAGGGAAGGGGAATGAATAGTAAAGGAGTTGGTAATTACCAGGTTTAATATAAAAAGTTGATGATTTCAGGTCTTGAGGACACAGATGGTAGGAATGTGGAAGAAGAAATGCAGTTGGAAGCTACAGAACATTTTTAAAACAGACAGGGCTTGCCAGAAACACAGAAGACAAAAGGATAGCAACTGTTTCTTTGTCTGAAGATGAAGAACATTTAGAGGCTGGCCTCAAACACACACACAGATTGACACACAGTGCTAGGAACCTGAAGGAAAATTGGCCCTTTCTTAGAGCAGCTTCCACGTATTTAAAGTCATCAGTGAAAGAAATTCTGAGTTTAAAATAGTAAACAGGAGTACAAGAAAACTGCTTCTGATGAGATGCAACTACCAGGACCTTTCTGCTGTTGTAACCACAAAGCAGTTATTATAAAGCTGTGAAATCCTGAGGAGTACAGGAATGATGAGACATTGAAGGACATGGAACTGTTGGAGAGAGTCCAGAGGAG
>VWYK01097861.1:75354-86146 GCA_013399775.1 Semnornis frantzii
GTTCAAGGCCAGACTGGATGAGGCCTTGAGCGACCTCTTCTAGTGTGAGGTGTCTCTGCCTATGGCAGGGGGTTGGAACTGACTGAGCTTTGAGGTCCCTTCCAACCTAAACCATTCCATGATCCTATGATCCAGCACAAAGGAATACAGCAGACAGCAGTGCATGCATCTGACTTCGGAGCTGCTCCCAGAACAAGCAGCTCAGCCACCTCAAGTAAAGATGCCAGCTTAGAGCATATCTCTCAGAGCAGCTCTGATGTAACACAGCTTGAGTGCTGATGTTCACTCTATGCAGTCTCTTCCACAGGCCTCACCTTTTTGCAGCAGGGTACAGCCTGACCCAGAACACAGTTAGATTTTATTTAGTTACCCATAATCCTGCCATTCTCAAGTGATTACTGACATAACCTAAGCAGTTTGTCCTCAAATACAAAATGAAAAGACAGATTCTGAAGGCAGATGGTGAATGTAACTCTGAGTATTACTTTAGTCTTTTAAAAAAATAGCCAGACTAAACTTAGAAGTGAAACATCAAAGGATGGAAATGAAAATATCTACCTCTATAGGAATAATTGCTTCAGACAGGAGGAGACAAGGAAGAATAGGTTTTTAAGGAAACAAAAGATCTTTTCCATCTTCACTAAAGTGGGAAATATGCTGAGTAAGGCTGAAGAATTGCAAACATATGTTTTCAAAATGAAATGTGACTTGTTAATTTAGACCTTGTCTAAATCAAGAAGACAAGTGGGATAGCTATATTCATTCC
This sequence comes from Semnornis frantzii, assembly GCA_013399775.1. Taxonomy (NCBI): domain Eukaryota; kingdom Metazoa; phylum Chordata; class Aves; order Piciformes; family Ramphastidae; genus Semnornis; species Semnornis frantzii. Next base: position 76,121 of record VWYK01097861.1, read on the forward strand.
AATACACTGCAGTGTGAAAAAAAAGAGACAAGAGAATCCAATCTGGTTGAGCTCAGATGCAAGAAATTAACTGACGAATTTAAGGAGAATAATAAATCTGGCAAAATGGCAAGGCAAGGAGTGGTTTAAAATGAAGTGAGAAGTAAAATATAAGGAGAGTAAGATATGCAGCAAACAGCTTCTTCTAACTCGATCCAAATTATAGAAATTACAATTAAATTAAATTTTTCTACTGCATCTGTCATACAAGTACAGTCTCGAGCCTAGCAGAACACACAACAAAAGCAATTGTTTATAAAAGTACTAGAAAAGAGGCACATAAGCCTTGGGGGGTGGGGTAAAAAAACCCAAAGAGTAAAAGTTTACACAGCTTGTTGTCAAACCAAACATGTATGAAACTTGGTTAAAAAAAGATGCTTGGAGACTTTGAGAAAGTAAAACATTATTAAGCTATTCAACAATGCTCATATGTTGGGAAAGGCTGAGGAGAAAAAAACACCAACATGTAAACAAGCAAGGTCTATTTACAGAATCACAGAAATATTCAGGTTGGAAAGGATCCTCAGGATCACCAAGTCCAGCCAACAGCCCTGCAAGGTTCACCCTAAACCATATCCCCAAGCATCACATCCAAACTATCTTTAAACACACCCAGGGCTGGTGACTGAATCCCCTCCCCAGGTAGCCCATTCCAATGCCTGACCACTCTTGCTGTGAATTTTTTTTTCTTGATGTCCATCTAGCTTTTGATAAAAATAGGAGACATATGCCTTTGACCCCCAGAAGCAGAAGGTGAGTGGATGTTACAAGTAAACAGCTAAAATTAGTCATGTCATAAATGAAAACTCTGCACCTAATCCCTTTCTCCAGCATCAGAAAACATTGCCCTCCTATGGAAAAAAAAAATAAAGGACTGTGTGTCTTTAACATAAAAGAGAACGAGACAAAGGAAATTTGAGTCTAAATAATAGAAAGAATAGCAGTATTCTGAAATAATTAGGAACCTTCCCACCCCCACCCCCATTCTGAAATAATTAGGAACCTTTTCCCCCCAATCTCCTTTTCCTTGTTTTATTTAAGCAAAAGAAATAGACTGAAGAGAGGGGAAGAGGAGGAGGGAGAGAGAGAAAAAAGGAAGGAAGGAGAGAGAAGAGAAAGGGAAGGAAGGAGGGAGAGTGGAACAGAAAGGGTCAAGGGAGGGAGACTGCAGCAGAAACACGAATGAATCACTTCTGCTTGCTCTCATGTCCACTGCACCTGCATCCAACATCCTTTTTCAAGTCCTTGTTTGTCTTCAGATTCAGACTGAGGAATGTTCTGTTCTTCATCTAATTCCAATGCAACCCTACGGTGGCAACACTGGAGGCACTGCAGACTAACTCACATCACATAATTACAAGCACTCTGCACGGAAGGAACAGTAGGAACACTGCCCACTGCAGCAGTGCTACACATCCTTAATAGCCACATGATGTGAAGCATGCCAGTCCCTGGTGTCCACAGATGTTACAGTTTATGTCCACATATTAGTTATACACTCAGAAGACAGCTCCTAGTAGAAAGCCTTTAAAAAAGGCCCCTGTGCAAGTACTTTCCCACTGGAAGGAAGGTGTTTTATCAATTCTTTCTTTCTTTTGAAAGCACTGATGATTCTGTCAAATGTAAATGGAGCTGGTATTGCAGACAAGACCCTTTTTTGGTTAAGCACCAACGGCTGTGCTCTGTCCTTTATAAAATTTCTTTGGAGGGAAGGAGAGTGGAACAAAAGCTTCACATGTTTGCATCAGAAGAACAACCATGAGCAGAGACACGGCAGAAGGACTTAAGGGAAAGGATGGTGCAGAGACAGCTGTGGCTCTTGTATTTCCAGCTTTCAGCAAGCACAGCACCAGTGCTGAGCCCTATTGGATGTTCTGAGTCGAGCCCTGCTACACACAAAAGCAATTGCAGTAGCTCTGCTAACACCTCTGCAAAACTTGTTCCTAAGGGTGAAATGTGTTTTAAGTCTGACACGAGCTGGTAGCCTGGGCTTCAGAAATCAAACAAGAACCTCTACAGCATGGATGCAGCATGCTGGAAAACACTGATTCATAGTTCTGAGAGAGTGACCAAGCCTGCAGAAATGCAACAACATGACACTTAATCAAAAATGTAAAGCTTCCTATTCACATAGGTATTGAAGAAGACCTCTAAGGATTACTGCAAACAAGCAAACACAATTCCATTACCACATCAATCAGAGCAGGCAGATTGCAGTGCAGGTGCAGTGAGCCTTACTCGACTGCACCAGGCTTAGACTATTCCTGTAGCTGAAGCCAACAGGGATTTTGAAGTAAAATGCTTCAGCCTTCAACTCACGTCCAATGAAACTGATGTCTGCTGTTAATAGATGGCTGTGAAAGGTGCAGATCCACCACCCCACGCTTGGTAAGAAAGGTATTAACTCACAGCATAGGGACAGGGGGGCAGCTGGGGACAGGAACCTCTGTAAGCACCCCTGGTTAGCTGAGCACAGGAATCAGATCCCCAGACTGACTGAAAGGCAACTTAAATGCTCTGGAATGTCTCCATCCATCTAGTCTACAAGATACCAGTATTAAAACTACCCTAACAAAGCTGTACCAATACAGCACATTACAATGACAACACACTGCTCACATTAACCAATGAAACCACAGAAAAAAAGTCAGTGAGGAGGAGAAATGTGACATAAAATGACCTTCAATTACTATACACACAGGGGTGCCAATTTAACAGCTTTTTAAATATGCTTAGGTGTAGAAGACATATGTTGCATTTGACCTTCTATTGCAAATGTTCTTCTCTGAACTAAGTGCTTTTGTCATAACCCTAAAACTATTTCAGTGTAAAACTCAAACATTTACAGGAGCAGAATAATAAATATTTGAAAGCTGCTGATGATAGAGAATTGAAAAAGCTACTGCTAGTAGCTTTGTAGCCCTGTAGCTAGTACTACAGGGCTGCAGTACTAGCAGAAAAGGCAGCTAGTAAGATAAGATAACCATTTAGCTACTACTACACAAGAATTCCATGGAGAAAAACACAAAACAAACCTAGGACCAAATAATACACGGAGGGCTCATTTCTGCAGTTTGATGTCTTGTAAAGAAAATGCTTGGAAAGTCCAACTGCAAATAAATCCTCAAGTGCTGATGAAGTTAAAGTAAACAGGAAGATGATTACACTGCTACAGGGAAGGAACTGTGAAAATAAAGCTTTGTTTACTCTCTTTTAATATGAAACTAAGACACGGGAAGATAAACACTAAATAGTATTTGATTTATTCTTTTGATTACAAAGAACAAAATAAAGTATCAGGAAGGCAGATACCAGACCTCTCTGCTTGTCTTTCACAAGCCTAAGATTTCTGTGCATTACTGTTACCTGCTCTCCACTGCAGCGCTCACACTGATGTTCCTTGGAGGAGGAGTAATTTGTGCACATCAAACCCAACAGTTACCTTTTGTTATCACTGCTCAAACAGAAGGAACAGATACTAAGTTGATTCATACTGCATGAAAGCAAACAGGTTCTGAAACTGAATTCTGCAGATCATCTCTCCCAAATCACTTCTAACTACTTTCAACAGAATAGAGGGAAATAAAGAACTGACATCAGCCTCTGCCTTTTTCTCAATGCAAGGTGAGAGGAAAGGTTTGGGACCCCCACTACAGGGCACTGAGGTCCTGCAGTGGGTCCAGAGGAGGGCAACAAAGAGTCTGAAGAACAGCGCTGGTGAGGAGCACCTGAGGGAATGTGGTGGTTTGGTCCAGAGGCTGAGGGGCAACCTTCTTTCACTACAACTCCCTGAAAGGAGGTTGTAGTGAGCTGGAGATTGGTCTCTTCTCCCTAGTAACAAGTGACACAAGGAGAGGAAATGGCCTGAAGTTGCACCAGGGGAGGTTTAGATTGGATATTAGAAGAAACTTCTTCACTGCAAGGGTTCTCAGACAGTGGACTGGGTTTCCCAAGGAGGTGGTTGAATCCCTGTCCCCAAAGCTGTTGAAAAGAGACAGAAATGTGGTGCTGAGGGACATGGTTTACCACGAGGCTTGGCAGACTTAGAGAATGGTTGGACTTGATCTTACAAGGGCTTTTCCAACCAAAACAATTCTATGATTCCATGATTCTATCATCAACCTGGAATGTTCCAGTATCCAATGTGAGTGGGCCATGACAGAAACACAGAACTTGTGCTGACCTTAAGATGCCAGGGTGCTGCCATGGTATTACACAGCAACGCTGGCACTGACCCAAGAGACAGTTAATATTTTGAGATTCACTGATTTAGAAATGAAAAGAAAGAGATTAAAATGGGCTTTCACCCATTTAGAATCTTTTCATTTGTATGTCATGACTTTCCTTCCAGTAGATTGGTTTATGTAAACCTGAAATGTTCACAAGCACTTCTGCAATACTACAGGGCTTAACTACTTCCTTTAGAATGAACTGAGTATAGAATTTGGAATGTAACTAACTGCCTTGACTATCCAGAAGCTAGATTCATTCAGAAAATAAAATAAAAGCTTGTTAAATTTCTCTCATAAAACAAGTAGAATCATAGAATTAACCAAGCTCACCCAGCCCAACCTAGCACCCAGCCCTAGCCAATCAACCAGACCATGGCACTAAGTGCCCCATCCAGGTTTTGCTTCAACACCTCCAGGCATGGCGACTCCACCACCTCCCTGGGCAGCCCATTCCAATGCCAATCACTCTCCCTGGCAACAACTTCCTCCTAACATCCAGCCTAGACTTCCCCTGGCACAATTTGAGACTGTGTCCCCTTGTTTTGTTGCTGGTTGCCTGGCAGAAGAGCCCAACCCCACCTGGCTACAACCTCCCTTCAGGTAGTTGTAGACATCAATGAGGTCTGCCCTGAACCTCCTCTTCTGCAGGCTGCACACCCCCAGCTCCCTCAGCCTCTCCTCACAGGGCTGTGCTCCAGGTCCCTCCCCAGCCTTGCTGCCCTTCTTTGGACACCTTCCAGCATCTCAGCATCTCTCTTGAACTGAGGGGCCCAGAACTGGACACAGCACTCAAAGGTGTGGCCTGAGCAGTGCTGAGCACAGGGGCAGAAGAACCTCCCTGCTCCTGATCCAGGTCAGGATGCCATTGGCTCTGCTGCCCACCTGGGCACACTGCTGCCTCATCTTCAGCTACTCTCTCCCAGCACCCCCAGGTCCCTCTCTCCCTGGCTGCTCTCCAGTCACTCTGTCCCCAGCCTGTAGCACTGCTTGGGGTTGTTGTGGCCAAAGTGTAGAAGCCTGCACTTAGCCTTGTTAAATCTCATCCCACTGGCCTCTGCCCACCCACCCAGCCTGTCCAGGTCTCTCTGTAGAGCCTCCTACCCTCTAGCAGATCCACACCTGCTCCTAACTTGGCGCCATCTGCAAACTTACTGATGCTGGACTCAATCCCCTGGTCCAGATCATCAATAGAGGTATTGAACAGGATTGGGCCCAGCACTGATCCCTGGGGCACACCACTGGTGCCAGCTGGATGTGGCACCATTCACCACCACTCTCTGGGCCCAGCCCTCCAGCCAGTTCTTGACCCATACCAGAGTGAATCCGTCCAAGCCATGAGCTGCCAGCTGTGCCAGGAGCTTTTTGTGGTAGAGGGGGTCAAAGGCTTTGCTGCAGTCCAGGCAAACTACGTCCACAGCCTGTCCTGTACTCACCAGGAGGGTAACCTGGGCATAAAAGGGGATCAGGTTGGTCAGGCAGGACCTGCCCTTCCAAAACTCATGCTGGCTGCGCCTGATCCCTTGGCCACCCTGTAGGTGGTTTGTGATGGCACTGAAGATGACCTGTTCCATAACATTGCCTGGACCTGAGGTCAGGCTGACAGGTCTGGAATTTCCTCGTTCCTCCTTCTGGTCCTTCTTGTGGATAGGCACCACACTGGCAGTTTCCAGTCTTCAGGGACCTCTCCAGTGAGCCAGGACTGTAGATAAACGATGGAGAGCAGCTTGGGCAGCTCATCTGCCAGCTCTCTCTAAGTAAAGCTAAGACAAACTATAGTAAAGCTAAGACAAACTTTAACTTCCACTAGGATGTCCTCTGCTGTTTTAAAATGTTCTTTATGACTAGGTTTGGCCAGATAAAAGGGCACTGCAGCCCAACACATGGGTCTGAGAAGGCTTTGGGATCCTTCATGGTTGTTTTACAGGGGGAAACTACCATCCTGTGTGAAAGGGCAGGGAAGATGTAAACCTCAAGAGTCTCAGGAGAACTCAGAAAAGAAAACACAGGACAGGGAGTTAACTTTTCAAGGACCAGAAAGTTGTTAAGCATTTGTAGAGCCTGGAAAGACATTTTTTTCTGAGCCTTTAGGAAAGAACATTTTGGTTAGCTCTCCAAGGATGAGTAAAACCACTTCAGCTTCCTGGGACTATTCAGATGAGGCAGAATGTCACTTCTTGGAAGCTTGCTACACAGGGGTATATCCCTTCCTTTTGCCTTCCCCAGTATGAATAGCCAGAATTTGACTCCTCAGTAGCACAATGAAGGACAGTGTAGACAAGCTATTGCCAGCTGCCACTCCTGTTCAGCAGCCTGTCACACAGCCCTGGTACTCATCCTTGCACAACATACGTTGTTTAATTAATATTTAAAGGGGCACTGATGCAGCATAGCAGTGATGATACAGAGAGAAACTTCAGCTTTGAAGAGGAGTAGTTGCTGAGAGGTGGTCAGGATGCTGCTACATGTAATTACTTGATGTAGTAATATTAGAAGCAGGTATTTCTTTGATGAAAATCCCATTGTTCTTCAGCCATAGAATGTTCTAATTAGAGCTGAAAAGAAAAGCAATTTGCTGGGATTTATGACAACTGAAATGTTTTGTGCAGAGACTGCTTTCCATAGAGGTTTACATACCTACACATTTTCTTTACTGCCAGCTCAGTCATCTAAGTCTCCTAGAGGGATCACCCAACAGGCTCCTGTATCAGCTGAACTTTAAGATTTCTGAGCCTTTGTGTCCACACAGATTAATAAGGAGTTGAAAATATGGATGTTCAGATTTCAGACATGAATTTCCCAGTGTTCAGTGAGGCAGTATTTTGGAGCAGCCTGCTGAACAGACAAGCCTGGCTCACAGCTGCTTCTTGGAATGATGTCCACATGCTATTTTGCTCTGAGCCCGAATGAAGGCAAATCAAATCCTTGATAGAACCTATTTACCATAACTGCCAACTTGCTCCTATTTGTTTTACAGGCATTTTGAATACAGAAAATTACACACAGGTCTCATTGCTACTGACATGAAATTTGAACTAATATACAAGCTGAAATCAATTTCAAGTGTGAGTAACCGATGATACAATCTTTTCCTAGGGGAGGGAGAAACAAGGCAACAACAGCAGCAACATCAGCAGAGTTGTACTCAGCATAGAATCACAGGATCATAGCATCATTAAGGTTGGAAAGGACCTTAAAGCTCTATTCCAACCACAACCCAGCTACCATGAACACTGAACTGTACCATGAAGTGCCACATCTACTAATTTTTTTAACACCTCCAGGGATGGTGACTCCACCACCTTCCTGGGCAGCCTTGTTCCAATGCCTGAACACTCTTGCAGTAAAGACATTTTTCTTAGTACCCAACCTAAACCCTCCCCTGGCACAACTTAAGCCCATGCCCTCTTGCCCTGCTGCAAGTTTACTTGGGGGAAGAGACTAATAGGAGCCTCACTCCAACCTCCTTTCAGGTAGCTGTAGAGAGCAGTAAGATCTCTCCTCAGCCTTCTCTTTCCCAGACTAAACAAACCCAGTTCCCTCAGCCTCTCCTTGTACAGTGTGTCCTCCGAATCCCTCACCGGCCTCACAGTTCTCTGGACACCCTCCAGCACTAGCTTCTTCCATTCTGGGACACCTTTCCTAAGGCCTTTTGTTCCATCGATTCCACAAGGGGCTCCCCGTGGCTCTCTGAGAGCAATTCCAATGTCTGAAAACAGAAGAAAACTCAGAGAACATCATCCTGGGAAACTCCTGGCTTGGCCCTGAACTTTTTATGCACATAATAGACTAACCAAGGCTGAGACAGAAGCAATTTATTTATAATAAACACTTACACACCAAAAAAAAAAAAAAAGAAAACCTCAACTCCCTTAACTAATGGTTGCTAAAAATGCTTATTCAAACTGACATAGGCATGACAAGTTTCAGCTCAGTACGATTTAAGGAGGAGGAGTTACACCACCCAGAAAAATGGTGTTTATGACAGAAATGACAAAGGATCATTCATCATGGGTCTTTTTTTTTTTTTTTTCCCTATGTGGGGCAGTAATAAAGCCTAAATGAGACTGCACTTCATTAGTAATTTATTTCACAGATCACTATATATACACAAATAGCATAACTCTATTACAGTTTTATAGTGCCATTCATTACAGTACTTCCCATACTATATCCACATGACAACACGGAAATGCAGCTTGCCCTGGGGGATACAGCAGCAGCCAACTGCAGGGCAGTGCACAGGGAGGAAACACTTCAGTGACAGACGAGTACGAGGAGGAATTTGCAGGCAAAACAAGAAAAGCACAACATAAACCAACAAAACTGAATCCTCAGAGATGGGCAAATAAAGAATCATAGAATGCTAGAAATGCTTTGGTTGGAAAAGACCTCTAAGATCAAGTGCAACAATCAACCCAACACCTCCGTGGCCATTAAACCATGTCTCAAAGTGCCACGACCACACTTTCCTTGAACACCTCCAGGGATGGTGACTCCACCACCTACCTGAGTAGTCTTTTCCAATGCTTGACCTCTCTTTCAGAAAAGAGATTTTTCCTAATGTCCAACCTAACCCTTCCCAATTTCAGGCCATTTCCTTGCATCCTATCACCTGGTATTAGCAGAAGAAATCAATCCCCACCTTACCGCAACCTCCTTTCATGGAATTGCAGAGAATGACGAGGTCTCCTCTCAGCCTCCCCTTCTCCAGTTCCTTCAACCACTCCTTACAAGACCTGTTCTCCAGACCCTTCACCAGCTTTGTTGCCCTTCTCTGGACACACTCCAGAGTAGGTTTTGCTTGCCTGGTGCCCTGTTTGACAGCAGAAATAAGCCAGGAAGACTGAACTCCCTTGCCTTGTCCAGTCAGAGTGACAGAGACTGGCACCAGAGCCCACTGACTGGAATTCTCTCTCCGCCTTACTCCACCCTTGAGCGCTAGACTGGTGTTCTCCATGTGCCATGGGAAGGGAAAGAAGACCACTTCTACTGCTTTCATCAGCTCATATCTGGGGTGCTACTCTTTGGGTACAGCAAAGGACACACTCTCAGGTGTCAGGGAAAGGGATGCAATTCTTTCTCTGCTGAGACCTCCACAAAGTGAGGATTTGGGGCTATTGCATTACTCCCCAGAAAATATTCCTCAAACCCACTTAGAGGCCAAACACCTCCATTAATTCTTCAGAGATAAAGACTCCTGCTTTGCAAGTACACGTTAAAACCTGGCATGCCATGTAAACCCATCGAATGTGGTGAGAAGACAGCAGACAGGACACCTGTAAATGTCATACAGCAACTGCTTTCTTGTGACTAGTTTGCTTGCAAAGTAAAAGTGTCCAATGATGCAGTGCTGGGCCTTTGAAAAAGCACCCCCAAAATATGCATTAGGCAAACACCTTCTGAAATACAAATTAAAACCAAATTATTTGCTTTTAACTAGTGAGGTATGATTAAATTCAACAAATATTCTCTTGATTTTCTTGCCAAAAGCTCTGCTGTAAAAACCCTGATAAGAAGGTAAATGGTTTGTTAGTTCTGGAGCCTCTATCTTTAGAAATAAATTTTAAAGTGAGAAGCTTCCAAGTCAAGCCTCTCTACTCGAAATGTAATTCACGAACACAGAGATGTTTAATCATTGGAGAAAAAAAAGAAACCAAGGTTTTACCAAGCAGATTTAAAAAAAAAAAAAAGAAAAAAAAAGTTTCCTGTTAAATTAATTAGAGAGAGAAAAAAAAAAAAAAAAGGGTAAAAGTTA
>VWYK01097863.1:6440-28144 GCA_013399775.1 Semnornis frantzii
GAGCTGAGTCAGCACAGAATGGGCAGAGCTTGAGAAATTAGAATCTCCTCAGGTTTTGTTCTTTTCTTCTAGGTCAGTGTGTGACCTAGGTGCTTTATTTGCTGCATATGTCTCAAGGAATATTGTGTTTGTGATAAAGAGGGGATAAAGGGTTTTAAGGAGATGTTTAGTGGGTGAAACTGCTGAGCGGACAGGTGAAGAAATCACGCCATCTTTTAAGAGCGCAAGATATGTACTCAGATGACTTCCCAGAAACCCTAACACTTTCAGTGCTTGGAGGCTGGATGAATAACATTTCAGGTTTTTTTCACTTTTCTGTCAATGTAAACTGTACATATAGAGTTGACAGTTCCTAGGAAATGTGTGTGCTCTGTTTATTTCTAAACCATGTCAGATAGACTGGCCAGAAAAAAGCTCTTGCCTGGGTTTTATGTTACTGTTGCCTTGATGAGCCTGTGTTAACTACTTGAGGGGCGAGTGTCAAGTGGAGGGGGCCAATCTCTTTTCAGTGGTGTGCAGTAATAAGACAAGGAAGAATTAATACAAACTTGAACATAAAAGTTTCACCTCAACATGAGAAGAAACTTCTTTATGGTGAAGGTGATGGAGCACTGGAACAGGCTGCCCAGAGAGGTTGTGGAGTCTCCTCTGGAGACTTTCAAAACCTGCCTGGATGCATTCCTGTGCAGACTGCCCTAGGGGATCCTGCTTTTGTCAGAGGGGTTGGACTCGATGATCTCCAGAGGTCCCTTCCAACCTCTGACATTCTGTGATATTCTCCTAGAAACCAGTCCTTACTAAGGATTTCAGTGCACCTGCTCCAACTCACTATGGCCTTCTTTAGAAAAAGCCTCATGTGACTGAGATCACTTCAGGTGTGGTTCAAACTGTGAGTTTGCTTGAAGGCATGTGCAGAGTTGGCTTAACTTGTTGGCTTAGCGAGTTGGAATTTGGGAAGATAAAACAAGATGAGCTGTGTCTCAGGAATGTCTTGGTCAAGCAGTCCTTATTTGAATTGTGACTTCTACTTGGGAACCCTTGAGGCATTACAGATTGTGGATTTGTATGTGGATTTTCAGAACACTGAGGGTTGTTTTTTTTTTTTTTTTTTTTTCTGGTACTGTTCTGCTCAAGGGATCTTAGCAAAATCNTAAAGTAACTTAGTAATAGAACATGCTGGGCAACCTTATCAGTGGCAGTACTGCCACCTCTTCCCATAATGATTTCTTTCATGTGGCAAGGTATCCCAGAAGGAGGGCTGAGCAGTTTGCATGGGTGATGTTAGAGCATCAAGGTTGCTTCCTGCTGTGCCTCTTGCTTGGTGTGTGATCTAACAAGTCTTTCCATAGCTTTGCTACAGGTTTTTCACCCACAAAAATGTGAATGGGACTTAAGAGAAACATAATTTGTGTGAGTATGCGTGCAACAGAATAAGAAGGATGGTAACATAAGGCAGGCATAGTCAGGCAGATGTTAGGAGCCAGAATCTCCTGAACACTGTTTCTGCTGTTCTTTGGACAAGGTTCAAACAGATTGCTACGAACTGGTCACAATCTGATGCTTGGCAGAGTCTTACAGCTCTATAAGGTGGCTACTTTTGAAAACTCATCCCTCAGCCTTCTGCTACAAAGTGTTGCGACAGCCCTAATGCTCATTTAATGGAGGCTTTGGGAGAAAGAAGCAAGCAGAGCCACCTGCTGCTGGGTTACATGTCACAGATCCAGCTCTCGGAGAAGCCACCTGATGTGTCTCGTTTACTGACATGAACTAGTATATACAAAAATACCCACTTTTCACCTTTACTGTGGGGATGATTTTATCTTGTTAGATACATTATCAGACTCGGCATGGTTTTGACAGTCTCTTCACACAGTTTTATTATGCTGTGCACCCAGACAGAAGGGATATTTGGCAGTAAAGATTAGTTTTCCTGAGTGTGAATGAAAAATTTTACCACCACTTGTCAGGAATAGATTTATATCTTCCAGTAATTAGTGTTTACCTCCCTGTGGGTGATATTGAAGATTTGTTTGATACATGTTTTTCGTGTGGTGTTTTCTGGATTGGCTGAGTCCCATACAGACTGATCCAGCAAGTGGTTGCAGTAACTTAATACAGTTGTTTGCTCTGTCTTCTGTTGCTGATGTGTTACTCTTCTCTCTGGCTGTTCCCTGGTCTTAAATTCTTCCCCATTTCTCATCTTGATTTGGCTCCTTTGAGCTCTTTCCTTCATTGCACTCTACGGCTTCAGTCTTCTCTCACTTCTTCTCTTCACCCTGGCAATTTTAACTTTCCAAGTAGGTCTTCCCTCCTAAGGTGATTTTGGTGGTGTGGGTTTTTTTTTTTTGTTGTTGTTGTTTAAAAAAAAATTTTTTAAAAAATAAATTTTTAGTGTTTAGTCACTATACTCTGCAGATTCTTTTGGTTTAACCCAAACATACTCAGCAGTGAGGTCAAATCATTCTCGGGTATGTTCTCCTATGTCCTTTATCTGCTATATCTCCCTTTCTTTACATTGATAAACCCATGATTCATCCTGCTAATAAATGAATAATGGGACCTTCACTCCCCATTCCATGATACTTTTCTTTTACTCTTGAGGAGACACTGGGTTTTAAACAGAAAAATGGTGGAGAGACATGAAATGAAATGGTGGCCAAAGAAATCTCCATTCATTTACATTATGATGCAGAGCGTTTGGCAATAGCAAAACCTTGCAAGGCAGAGTTACAGAAAATCATCAAAGCTCTATCAAAGGAGAAGTTTTAGTTTTCCATCTTTCTTAAATGAAACCCAAATCTTGTTTTCAGAGTCAAGAAGAACTGGAAGTGGAATTTCTACTGGAAACCATGTGAGTAAAGCTGAAATGTTACAGAATTTGTCATCAGAAAACTTTGCATTTTGGAGAGAGGAGCACAGGCCAAGTGGTTCCACCTATCTGTACTAGGACATCTGGTATCAGCATCTTCTCCACTGTTGCTTTTCTCTCCTGAATCTGGTAAAACCCCTTCTTGAATGACAGTCTCAGTATTTATAGCTGAGGACGGGTGTTCATTTTGTGCTTTGGCTTAAGGAGAGATGATACTGATCAGGGGAGATAAAAAAAGAGTGTGTAAAGGGGATGGGGTAAATTAATTAATGTGAGACGATATATAAAAACATTAACAGTTTATTAATATTAAATATTCAGAACTCGCATCACCCCGATCACCATTTAATAATAATATCAACAGGCTCTTTGTAACATTAGGAAACTATGTACAGGTTATAACAGAATCTGGAAATAGTTACTAAATATATATATATTAATTAAACTCGATATAAACTGGAAGAGAAGGCTTTGCGGTCAGTATACCGCTTGCTCACTAGATAAGCATAAGACATAAGNGCAGCAGGCACGGCACACCGTGTAATGGCAAAGGGCTAAAGGCAAAGGCCGCAAGGCAAAGACAGCGTGCTCTCTGCTGACCTCCCTTTTATCCACTGCAGCCCGAGACCAATGGGCCCTTGGACACAGGACAGCCAATGAAATGGCAGTTAGCCAAGATTTGCCCATATTAGGTGAAACCATAGGCCTGCTCCACCCTGTTCTGGGAAGAACACGGGCCCTGCACAAGGCAGCCGTGTGCACCTTGCCTACCACAGGGTCTGGGCAGGCAACAGACCCCAGACTCAGTGACGCCAGGCCCTTTGTCCCTTTTCCCGCCGTTGCTCTCCCTGAAAACAGCAGGAGGGAGAGCAGAAAAATATTCCTGGGCAAGCCAGGAAAGGTATAAGCCCAATTTTGGCCTGCCTAGGCCTACCACGACAGAGTGTCATTAGGAGCTGTGGGACTATGACCTGGCAGTGAGTATGAGATGGAGGTGAAAATAGTTCTGATGGCTGGAAAGCTGGAAACACTGAGTTCGAGAACTATTTGCATTTAAGGGATTGTTGCTCATATAATTACCCTTAAATAAACTTTTTCCTTTTTGTTTTTCAGTCCAGGTGTATCTGAGAACATCATTACTAACGGCGTACTAGTGGTAATTGTTTTATCTTTTTTATGCTTATGTTCTTAGTGTAGGGTGGAGCTGAAGGACATAGTTGGAAGAACTATGCCCTTAGGCATAGCTTCTACTCTTTCCAGCTGACACATAGATGTGGTTGTCAAGTTTTGAATGTGAACACGTATTGGGAGAAGCTTGGACCAGTGCTCTGCTACAGTGTATATGGCATGAAAGGCACAGTTCCTCAGCAGTATTTATAGATTTATAGAAGAGAATCAGTCTCTGCAGTTTCTTCATGTTCATAGGATGCCATGGCCAAGCCCAGTGTTTCTACAGGACTCCTGAATCCTCAGTGAGGATCCTGAGCTGCTTCTATGACTGATGATTTAATTGCTTATCTCTTGCAGTCTCGTGAAGTTTCCTCCTTGGAAGTACATGTGAACGGAACAAACGTGAAGAGCCCTTACACAAGTGAGGTTATTGATGCAAAATTGATGCTGCTTTTTCTGCTATGGGAGATGTAACACTTTGTCTCTTTTAGTTTCCGTATCAGGACTGCTTTGAGATTGAGGTATTTAATTAATTACCTGCTTGCTAATAGTGAGAGTCCTGTAGCTTAAGGGAAACTGTGGAGGTGGCTAAGATACTCCAAAACATCCCTGCAATGTGATGGAACTGAAATACCAGTGATGAGATCAGAAAGTAAAAGAGGGGCAATACAACTATCAGTGATGGAAACTCAGCAAGTGTGAATGCTGCTGGTGACATCCACTGGTCTAACACATGTTCTGTGTCACCTGCCAAGGGAGAATTTGGAACACTGGCCCATTCTTACACTGATGACAGGGAAGGAAAAACTTTGTGGTAGAAATTAATGTTAACTGCACTAAGGCTGATATTTTTCTTGGGGCATTTTTATTTTTTATTTTTTCAAGGCTAGATGCAGTTAACATTTCTCTGTGATTTGTTGCTTCTTCTTAGGGAGAGATTTCACATTCACTGTGAAAGAATCCTATGAAGAAACCCAGGATGTTTCGATAGGCTGCAGACAGGGAAGCAGCGGAACTGCCACCTTCCACTACATCAAGCACAGCCAACCCAGACTGCACATGATGCTGCCGAAGGAGTGTTCTTTCTGTGGTGTATGTTTTGCTTGTCTATGGTGATAACAGTTAGAGTAACTTTAGGGAGAAGTCTTACAAATTAGCCTTTCTCTGGTATAATAATAATAATTTTCTCTTTATAACAAAATTTTGCCCCCCCACTTTAATTCAGCATCATTCTGCTAGGAGGGACCTGGATGTAAGCAGTCTTCTGGCTGTGCCTCTCCATTCTCTGGATCTGGGCGAGAAACTGACAGTGATGCAAGTGAGTAACCTTTGACAGTGTTTGGAACTATTTCAACAGATGTGAGCTATATCTATCTGATATCTAGTCCACTATTCATTTTGTTATTAAAAACGGGCTGTCTTAGTTATATGAATGCTCATCTCTGCATACATTTGGAAGTATAGCTATTATTTAGGGAGAAAGTATTATATTCAGAAATGCTGATTGCTTTAGAAGTATTTTAAAAGCAAGATCACAATGATGCTTGTGTGTAGAAAGCTTGAGAAGGGACCAATGGTTTATCATTAGACTTTGTATCTGAATAATTGCCGATACTCTAAAAATTGCATTTGCAGAATTTCAGTTCTATTTAATATTTCATAATGTTTTTCTTCTGGATTCTCAGGGTGAATCTTATGAGGTGTCTGTAAAGCAAGAAGATGGGTAAATATTTTTTTTTCTTTTGAATGATTACTTGGACTATTTTCTGTCCTTTTACAGTATCATCTTTAGAAAGGAAGGTACAGCTTAAACTAGTTAATTTTGAAAGCACAATTAAAAATAGTCATGTCTTAGACTAAAATATGGGAAAGGTTAATAAAAGGATGCACAGTTTAAAATTCGTTGGTAAGATTTCAGCATAGGGTAGGTGGTAGGTAATCGTGGAGTCAAAAACAGTCACAATGTTTTTCCTAATTCTGGTACTTCCTAATTCTGATACTTAAGTGTGGTGGTTTTGCACCACATAGAATTAGGGATTTACTCCCCAAAGGTGAATTACTCAGAACTTGGAAGTAAAATAAAATTATTATTTACAAAAGTAGAGTAAATATAAAAGGTAATAAACATATACAAATACATACATACATATATAAGCAGACAATAACCCAGCTACCTCCATACGCCTTCCTGGACAGAGCCCAGGGGCTATTGCCAGCTGACAAAATATTATCTCTCCCCACTCCCAGTCAGTGTTCTTACCCATAACCCAAACAATGGCTGACACAGAGGAGAAAACGAGTACAGAAGGAAAACAGAAGAGCAAGAGAGAGACACATTGTAATTCCAAACTAAATAGAATCTGTTTAGACCAATGGAACGGGATAAATATACCTCTTATATTTTTTTCAACCCCTTTGAGAGTAGAGTCGCTGAACACACTCAAGTTCTCTGGAAAATTTTTATTTACAATTTACAGTTAAGACACTAGTCTCAAAACTGTAACATTAAGAATCCCTCTGCCTTGTAACCTTTATCAGTAATACCTTCACATTTATGTGTAACGCATGCTCCTAACACTGTTACCCGTTTACCAGTCTCCTGCAGGTCGTTTTTCATTTGAAGAAGGTGGCAGCAATTAGTGTGGCAGACTGGCTTGCTGCGATTATCCAAAAGGCGACATTACCCCCTGCTGATTAGTGAGCTACATTGCGAGCACTAACTGCAGACCTGGTAAACCAGAGATCTGTATTGAGTATAATTGAGTCACAGAAGGGTCCCACAAAGCCACATTTTGGCTGACAAACACTGAAAACAGAATTGATAGAATGAATGACGTGCATGATGTTCAGAATCTTGTACAACTGCAGAGACTTACGCTGAAGTGACATCTTCTGACTCACATATTGTGGTGGGGTAGGAACTTCCTCCCCACCAACTACTGAAATTTACCAGACTAGCTCAGATGGCTTGGAAGTTAGATGAAGCTATATTTACAGCAAAGCTAAATTTACAAGCATATATACACAATATATTTACAAGTATTTCTAACTATGTACAAATTAGAAATAATACAGAAATCCAAACTCACTCCTGGACAAAGAAAGCTGCCCAGAAGCACTCAAAGCTACCCTCTCTTTCACCCTCTATTTTCCTAGACAGACAAACAAATCAACCAGCAAACTTACGTTGTTATGTGTTAACCAAGATTAGTGGAGAGATATTAGAGCAGAATGAAGAGGAGGAAAATAGATCCAGCTTTCCAGATCAAAGTGGGACAAATTGTTGACATTTTGGTTTTTTATCCTTCTCAGCAAACCAGTGAATGAAATAGACTTCATCATTATTTTCACAACCAATGATCTGATTTCTCTCATTAAAGTATTCCAATTAACCTCAAACCAGCAGATGTATTTACGGTATGAATTCTTAGTGCTACCTAACACAGTATAAGGTCATTTTGCCTAAGGTGTGTTAAATTTCCGTAACTGTTTAGAATCCTCCTGCTCTTCAGGAAATACCTACCTAGCAAAAGAATGTAAAGATGTGTCCAATTTTCAGTGCTCAATGGGAAATATTCTGAATTCAGCTATGTTACTTGTTTTTAATCAGTGGGAAGTAGTTTAGGACACGATTCTGGCCTAAGATCTCAACAGAAGGGCAGAAATACAGGGTCTGTGATATCCATATATCTGCTTTCATTTGCGTGGGGGAGCCTACATATGCATGGAGGCAGCCTTTACTTAAACTGATTTGTTGTTGTTTGTGATGCCTTGAGCAGTAGCTCTGGAGATGGCTGGTGGTAATGTATCTTGGTCTCTTCTTGTACTCTAGTTGCAAGAACTTAGATTTGCGGTTGGGGTTTGATCTGTGCACAGAGGAGCAGGATTTCATCTCTAAAAGAAAGAAGGTGGTTGCTGCTGCTCTGAAAGAAGTTCTTCATCTAGATGAAGACCTACAGGAGGATGAGGTGTGTGGCACAGCCTCTTAGAAACTTGGAAATACTCTGTCACAATTTGAAAGAAGTGGCTGTGGCATACTTGCATGACTGCTCTTGTAGTTCTTCCACATCTTCTAGACTGAAACACATAGATCAGATTGTCGCTTGCACCTAAGACCATATCCAAGAATTTTTTTGACACAAAGGATGAAAGAGGTCAGGAGGTCAGTTACAACTCCTTTATTCCCTGTCAACCTCCATTCTCACTCAGGGACATGCAAACAGAGTGTTTATGGATATGAGTTCGTGTGTAACCAAGGTGGTGAAATTTGGTTGCTTGGACCAAGACAGTTTTCCCCCAGTTTGACACCTCTGCCCTTCTCTGCTGTTGCATAAGGCTCAGAAGGGAAGACTGTGACTCTCCCTTAGCACCCTGGTACAGCAGCATCTGTCTTGTGTGTGTTTCAGTGTGCTACCTCTTTTTTTTCTCCTTTCCTGGGCATTCCTGGACTTAATTAGCTGCTCTGTTACTGAAAGAGAGTAACGGACCTGTTACAAGGCTGCAGTGTTTGGAGTAAGAGAGACACTCTTCTGCAACTGGGAGAATGTGCCTGTGTAGGATTGCCTCCACTGCTGTTTTCAGCTCCCAGCACACCTATCTCTTGACATTGTGTGCAGGACAGCACTTTGCAAAGTGCTAATGAACTTAAACAACAAGTAGAATAGGATTTGTTGTTATTTAATGAGATTAAAGGCTTATTGAGCCATAGTAATTATAAAACAAAAAGCAAAACTCCAAGTAGATAATAAAATACAGTTTTTAAAAAAAATTACAAGCAATGGCAAGATACATTCCTAGTGGAATTACTGCATCCTGAGGAATGTAAGACCAAATTGCATATAGTAGTGATGTCAGGGATAGGTGAGATAATCTGGGTAACAAAAGAGGATGTTAAAATCGATTTATAAAACTTGGTACTATCTGCCTGGAGAACAGCAAATTCCATATATAAACAGAGGAATTAAAAGTGATGTAGGCAGCTTTTGCTCTGCTCCTCTGACCTCCATTACACTCAGGATTTAAAAATGTGATTTGAGGGGAAGACATGAGGAAAAATGAAAAACATCTAGAGAAAACTCCTTATAAATCTGAGAATAGATTTTGCCTTAAAAGAGCCATGCTTACAGCTTCTGCCCTATGAAGGCATCACTGAACAGGAAGATGTTTTCAGCATACATAAAGTCTCACCAAAGTTCATACACAACTCAAACAACCCTAAGTGCTGCCATGAAGAGGATGAATTGAACCAAAACCTACCTCAATAAAGCTGCTTTTTCTTCATGCCCATCACTTCTCCAGTTCATCTGGTGATGAATGACTCTCTGCCCTTGTGTATTGAGCAGGTGCCAGTGGTGGCAGTCATGACCACAGCAGGGGGAGTGCGCTCCATGATGGCTATGTTTGGCAGCCTTCTGGCTCTCCAGGAGTTAAGTGTTCTGGACTGTGTCTCGTACATCAGTGGTTTATCTGCCACAACATGGTAAGGAGAGTTGAGCTTGTGCTTGCTCTGTTTTAGCAGAGTGATAACCTAATGAACCACACGTCTTGCTAGTGAATTTTACTCAGTGTGATTCTGGGACTTGGCTTACTTCTGGTGCTTGTTTGCTTTATGGGTCTGCTCAGTACTGTAGCTCTTATTTCTTCTAGCTAGAAGAAACAAATTGAGTGTGAACTATTGTATCTCTTTAATTGCACTGAAGTGTTTACCAGAACTAGAAGGATCACATGCCAGGACGATTTATCAGTATCTCCCTGCAATTCAGTGTGGGTGACAAACACCCCACAGCAGTTCTGTGGCTTAGATACATGCCTTTCTGCCATGCTATATATTCTGAGTTCTTTTAAGAGCTGACTGTGTCTGTCACCCAGTTTCTGTCATGAATTCAGTGCCTGGCACGGAGAATGGATGGGAAACATGGTTTACTTTTGGAAGAAAGTTTCCTACGACTCAACTCCACTTCTCATTTCCTAGTTACCTGACAGAAAAGAATGCTATATTAAGATGAGGGATATAAATATTTTGGTATTCTGCTTTGAACAAAAAGTGGCTAATTTTTGGCTATCAATGAGCAACTAAATAGGACCTGGTAGGTCAAAAAACTGGCATTTTATTTGGGAAGTGAGAAATGGGGTTTGCTTCCTGGGGGACAAGTAAACCTTTTGATTGCCAGTGCAATCAAGTGAGATGTTAATCATGATTCAGGGAGGATGCTGTAGGTGTGCAAAACAAGCAACGTAGCTTGAGTCCAGGGAACTTGAATCTCTGAAAAGATGCAGAATCACAGAATATTAGGGGCTGATTCAGGGATCATTGAATCCAACCTTCCTGCCAAAGCAGGATCACCTAGGGCAGACCACAGAGGAATACATGCAGGTGGGCTCTGAAAGTCTCTGAAGAAGGAGACTCCACAACCTCTCTGAGCAACCTATTCCAATGCTCGTTACCCTCACTTTAAAAAGGCTTCTTGTGTTGAGGTAGAATTTTCTGTGTTCTGTGTACTGTTGCTTCTTGTCCTATTACTGGGCACCAACAGAGAGAGACCATCACTTTCGTCTTGACACCCACTCCTCAGATATTTATAGATATTAATAGATCCTGTCTCAACCTTCTCTTCTCCAAACTAAACATCCCCAATTCTCTGAGTCTTTTTTCATAGGAGAGGTGTTCAAGTCCTGCGGTCATGCTTATGACTCTCTGTTGGACTCTCTCTAGCAGATCTCTGTATGTCTTGTATTTGTGGAGCCCAAAACTGGACACAGTATTCCGAGAGAGATGTTGAGGTACTGGAATGTCTTCAGAGAAGGGCGACAAAGCTGGTGAGGGGCCTGGAGCGCAGCCCTGTGAGGAGAGGCTGAGTGAGCTGGGGGTGTGCAGCCTGGAGAAGAGGAACCTCAGGGGTGACCTCATTGCTGTCTACAACTACCTGAAAGGAGGTTGTAGCCAAGTGAGGGTTGGTCTCTTCTCCCAGGCAACCAGCAACAGAACAAGGGGACAGTGTCAAGTTGTCTCTGGGGAGGTCTAGGCTGGATATTAGGAGGAAGTTCTTCGCGGAAAGAGTGATTTGCCATTGGAATTTGCCAGGAAGGTGGTGGAGTCACTGTCCTTGGAGCTGTTCAAGAAAAGACTGGATGATGCACTTAGTGCCGTGGCCTAGTTGATTGGCTAGGGCTGGGTGATAGGTTGGACTGGATGATCTTGGAGGTCTCTTCCAACCTGCTTGATTCTATGATTCTATGTGTAGTCCTATCAGGACAGACTAGAGGGGGAGGAGAACCTCCTTAGACCTGCTGGATACACTTTTCATAATGCACTTTGTTGCACTCTTGGCCACGAGGGCACATTGCTGTCCCACGTCTGTTAGGACTCCAGGGAGTCCACAAGGACTCCGAGGTGCAAGGACTCCATGAAACTCCTTTCCAGCAGGATGATGCCTCGTCTGTACTGGTGCCTGGTGTTATTCTTCCTCAGATGCAGAACTCTGCTCTTGTCCTTGTTGAACTTTGTAAGGTTCATCTTCACCCAGCTCTCCAATCATCTTCACCCAGCTCTCATTGAATAGCAGCACAGATTGATGGTATATCAACCACCCCCCAGTTTCATATCATCAGTGAACTTGCTGAAGGTACACTCAGTTGTTAATGACTGATCCCCAAACATGCTCGAGAGCAATGAGGACATGGAAGTAGGGAAATACTTTTTTCCTTTCTTTTGTGTATCCCTTGGGTTATCCAGGTGCATGTAACACCTCAGAAATCCACTTGTGATATTTGTATCTCTCAACTCCCATATGGATTTGAACAGGAAAATTTAAAAGAAAAGCCCAGAGAAACATGGAGTGTCAGGCACATGATGGTGACCACCTTGCATGACTAACAAGGATCTAGGGCTTTAAAACATGTGCTTCTGGAGGGCCACTCTAAAAAGGTAGGAGACAGAACTAGAACAAGTTGGGTGGGCTTGAATACTGGTGACTGGAATCTACCTGAACTCTGGGAACTGAAATCTCAGGCAGGCAGGCCCCTGGAGGGCCAAGAGTATGTGACCTGCTTGCTAATTGCCCAAGGAAAGGAGCTCTTGCACAGAGCACTGTATCTGAAACAGATGAGAGAACTCACCTTGGACCGAAGCTGTGGCTTGAACCTGGGCAATCAAAAGGTAAGTCTAGTAAAAGTTTGCACTGAGTTGTGGGTGTTGCATTATTACTCTTGATTCTGAGAAGAAAGATGTTAGGATGATTTTGAATGTATCCTTGCAGCGAAAATATTGTTGTACAATCCAAATTCTTCCTGACCTTTGAACTGCTCTTCCAAGGTGTGAGTTGGAGGGTAAGAGCCTTGTGCAGCCTGAGACAAGACAGTTGTGTGGTATAAGCCTGTGAATTGTCATGTACCCAGAGACGAACCACAGCATGTTTCTTTTTGCCAGGACTATGGCAAAGTTATATGAAGATGCAAATTGGTCACAAAAGGATCTCAGAGGGCCACTTGGTGATATCAAAGCACATGTGACCAAGAGCAAGCTGCACTGTTTCTCGTTGGATAATATGAAATACTATGAAAAGGAACTTTGTGAAAGAAAGCAAGAAGGACACAAACTGTCCTTTACAGATTTATGGGGACTTTTCATTGATCGTATGCTACATCATCAGGTATTATATATATCCATCCCTTATGCCACAGGACTTCTAACTTCTCACACCTCAAATTCTGGATTCAGTTATAGGAAAGCCTGTCAAAACTACTGAGGGTCCTTTCTTTGACTCTTTAGGAGAGAAAATAACACAGTAAGTCTAAAATGCGAGCATCTAGGGGAAATATCTGAGCATGTAAAACGTCAAAGTGCAAATAACAAAGATTTTCCATCTTTAATTTTGGGTCAAACGAGCATTCTGGTAACATAGAGAGGAGAGGTGGCTCTGACAGAGCTAACTTCAGGTATAGCTGTATGTAGCCACACCAGCAAACAAAGCTGTACCGAATTAGATGGGCCCTGGTTGACTTTTATCTTCATCACCTCCAAGGTAGCTAAGTAGCTTTATCTTTTCTTGAAGCAAGACATCGCCTCCTGACTGTACTAATAAGTTTCTTACACTTTGTCTCCCATTCCAAAATTCCCAGAAACATCCATGATAATGCTTTGATGAAGAAAGATGACAGATAATACATGAACACATTTGTGTGGCCACCCACCTGAAGTACATGGAACACAATCTGCTGAGATTTAGGAGACATTTCATTGACAGTCCAAGCTCAGATACCATATTGAGTCCATGTATCACATTTGTCTTTTACAATGACTTGTGTTCTTTAAAAACAGGGAACTACTCACAAACTCTCTGATCAACAACTGGCAGTAAATCAGGGGCAGAATCCACTGCCCATATACCTGTCTCTCAATGTCAAGGATGACTTCAGCACTCTGGATTTTAAAGGTAATGGTGATTATGCACACTTCCATTCATCTAAGGAGTTTCCTTTTAATGTTGGGTGAATGTTAGAAGCTTTAATTTAAGTAAGTCCATGCTTCAAACAACTTATTTTCCCCCTGTCTTCACATATGGGTTCTGACTTGGATGAAAAAGGTGCATCATAATACTGTGGTAGAGAGATGCCCTGTGATGGGTGGAGATATCTTCTGCTCACAGCCTTGGAATTCACTACTGCTGCTCTTTCTCGCTTTCAAACCCACCTACTTCTCACAACCTCTTTCAGCTGATGGGGTTCCTGCTCAGAAGGCAGGAAACCAAAAGAGGCATGAAGAGCTAGGGGAAGAAGGCAAGGAAGGGAGGAGAAGGGAAGATGTGTGTGTGGGCATTACAGTGGGAGGCAGCTCCCAGCAGCAAGACAGGGATTTGAGGAGAGGCAGTGCTCGGTGTCCTGATCAGGAGGTCTTGATCAGTGATGATGATCACTATTTCCATGGTGTTATCTGGCCCAGATGAAGCAGGGTGTTACAGAACTGAACATGGTCACCTGCTTCTAGGTGCAATCTGCAGTCTTAGTGTGTTCAGCCAAGGTTTGTGTGTGTTTTGGCCAGAGTTTTTTTAGCTTCACAAGGCAGTTGTTATTGGAGTCTAAGATGAAGGATAACTGGTGTCATTACTGACTCGGAAGAACTAAACCCACCATATCTTGTGCAGAGACTTAGCAATCAGTGGACTTTCCACTCTAATTTTTCCTTCCTAGTAAAGAAATGGACCTAAACCCCAGGATGAGTGGATTTTCATAGTACTAAAATGTAAATTTACCTTTGCATTCACCAACCTAACAGGCAATACATTGAAGGGCACCCATTTGCTTTAATACACCTTGGTTTGCGTTGTCTGTCACCAACATGCTGAAGCTACAAGCTTTGTTCTTCCAGCTTTTGGTTCTCTAACCTGTTGTTACTACTTGTGTTCACCAGACTGTAACAAGTCCTTCTTAATCCGTGTTTGCAGAGTGGGTGGAGTTCACACCCTATGAAGTGGGCTTCCTGAAATACGGGGCCTTTGTTCGTTCAGAGGATTTTGGCAGTGAGTTCTTCATGGGTCACCTGATGAAGAAGATCCCAGAGTCCCACATCTGCTTCTTGGAAGGTGATTTACTCTCTTAGAAAAAAGTATCAGCTTTGTAAACACGTAGCTGGCTAGACAGAGTTGGTATCTAATAACTACTGGTCTGCAAGCAGCAATGTTGGTACACCAGATAAAACATCTGTTGCAATTTAAGTCTCAAATGAACCATCCAAAGGTGATGAAGGAGGAATCAAATTCTTGAGACAAATGCAATTTATTTTCTGAATTTCTTAGGTAAGACTGAAACAGAACACACACACACACACATATTAGAACTGATTTTTTGGAGTATTTAAAGTCACAGCAAAGTTTCTTAAATTACCTAATCATAAACCAAACATTATGTGGAATGGCATTTAATTTTCATACTGAAATTCATAATATTTCGTGACTGAATTGGTGCTTATTTAAGCTGAAGCAACTGAATCTAAGTGGGCTGCCATAGCTATGCCCTAAAAGTTCAAATTAGCAGTAAGTATGGCTTGTTTTTTTTTCTCTATCTTGTATTTTTTTTTTTTTTTAACACTTTCAAGGCACATGGAGTAATATATTTTCCCAGAATTTTATGGATGCTGTCTACCTCACGGGTCATTCAGAGGACTTTTGGCACAGATGGACCCGAGACACTGAGCATGACATTGGTGAGTTACTTTGATTCCTTTTCACTTGCGTCTGCGTTGTCTTCACACCTCTCTGCCACATAAAACCTGGCATTTGGCAAGTGGTTTGATTTTGTGTCCTCTTTCTGGATTAGTGGACACCAAGCCTTTGGGAATGAAGGAAGAATGGAAGAGAAACAACTGTGCTGGAAAACAGGAAAAGTACCCACACTGCTCACTGTGCAACACCCTTGAAGAGTTTTGTTAGTCACCAGGAGGTGGCCAGGGATCCCTTGGGGAGGGAGAGGCAAGGCAGGGAACAACAAAGNCACCCTCGAAGAGTTTTGTTAGTCACCAGGAGGTGGCCAGGGATCCCTTGGGGAGGGAGAGGCAAGGCAGGGAACAACAAAGTGATGCCGGGATACTACAAGCCACCTCTGCCCAGAACAGTCTGTGCAGCCTGTCGCAGGTGGAGCAGTGGTGGTTTCACAGCCCAGGGTGGTTTGGTTTTTTTGATAGTATCAGAGAAACAAGAAACAAATGTAGACACACATTCCCTCTTCTCCATTTCCCTGCAGAGGAACACCCTGCTCTGCCCAAGAAGCCTCATGAACAGACAACTTGCTTATCCATCCCCAAAGGATGCCTTTCCAATACCCTTCGAGAAATGATGACCGAACGGCCAGTGATTTCGACTTACCATAACTTCCTCAAAGGCTTGCAGCTACACAACAAATATTTAGAGAACGAGAGCTTTTGTATGTGGAAAGGTAATAGTAGATTGGTTTAGATACATCTTTGAAGGTAATTTGAGTGCTGAGACTTGTTGAGGACAAATACTTGATAAGTCTCAACATAAAGGCAAATCGTGATTAATATTATTTGTGGAATGATTTTTATTCACCCCCTGATGATTTACTGTTGGTTTTGTTTCTTTCTTGGAGAAATCACAGCAGATTTTCTTGACTTCTGTTCTTCCTAGGAAATGCTACTTTCACTGGTGCTACAGGCACCAATGCAGTTTGGGGCCTGCCCTGCTGGAAGGCAGCTCCATGGAGGAAGACCTTGGAGTCCTGATGGACAGCAAGTTCTGCATGGGCCAGCAATGTGCCCTTGTGGCCAAAAGAGCCAATGACATGCTGGGGGACATCAGGAGAAGTGTGGCCAGCAGGTCTAGGGAGGTTCTTCTCCCCCTCTACTCTGCCCTAGTGAAACCACACCTGGAATACTGTGTCCAGTTTGGGGCTCCCCAGTTCAAGAGTGTCAGGGACCTGCTGGAAAGAGTCCAGTGGAGAACCACAAGGATGACTGGAGGGCCTGAACATCTTCCCTACAAAGAGAGACTGAGAAACCTGGGGCAGTTTAGTCTGGAGAAGAGAAGGTTGAGAGGAGATCTGATCAATTTATACAAATATCTGAGGGGTGGGTGTCAAGTGAATGGGGCCAATCTCTTTTCTCTGGTCAGCAGCAATAAGACAAGGAGCAACAGCTACAAACTGGAACACAGAAGGTTTCACCTCAACATGAGGAGAAACTTCTTTGCAATGATGTTGACAGAGCCCTGGAAAAGGCTGGCCAGAGAGATTGTGGAGTGTCCTTCTCTGGAGACTTTCCAAACCTGCCTGGATGTGTTCCTGACTGAACTACCCTAGAGGATCCTGCCTTAGCAGGGGGTTGGACTCAATGATCTCTGGAGGTCCCTTCCAACATCTAAGGCTCTTTGATTCTGTGAATAGTCACAAATTTACACCAGCCAAAAAAACAGCTTAACATACATCACTTTGGATGAGTCTCAAAAGTGTTCCCTTCTACTGAACTCAGAGTTGAGATATTGGTGCTGCGATGGTGTCAGAGACAAATACTTAACTACAGGCTTTGTGTCAAAGGCTAACCAAAGTGTGGGTTTGCCAAAGTGTTGGTTTTGCCCTTGTTAACACTGATTTTTGAAAAAAATGGACATGCTCCCACAGTAATGAATTGATAATACAAGCTTTTTCCTTTCAGACACAGTGCTGGATTCTTCTCCCAACCAGCTGAATGAAATGGGTGACTACCTCAAACTGACAGACACAGCTTTCTTCATCAACACCAGCTGCCCATCCATTGTGAGGCCAGAGAGGAAAGTAGATGTCATTTTGCATTTAAATTACAGCGGAGGATCTCAGACTCTGGTGAGGTTTTGAAGTAGTGATTCTTCATCTTAGGACTCCAGCAGCTGAATTACCACATTTTTCTTTTGTTCATTTAATTTCCCCTTTTCCCCCAAGAATTGTCTAATTTTGATGAAGTTGAATGATTGTATCAGTGAGTACTCTTCAACACCATGAGCCTAATGACCCAATCTTTATTAGGACTATCTTCAGTAGCTTTCTAGGACATGTATTTGCAGATTTGTCATTGTAGTACCAAATTCCTCCATAGTAAGTTAAATAATATTTAGAGTGTATTGATTTAGTACATATTTTTGCTGTTTTTCAGTGAAAACTTGGAGTTTTTTTTAAATTTGTGACTCAATGTTTGTTTTTGGTTTGCCGTGTTTGAAGAAACATTGACAGGTATATAAGATTGTAATTTGTTTGTAGAAGGAAATGAAGGCATTGACTGTTAGATGCATTGAATGCAGAGACTCAAAAAGCTATAATCTGAGATATCTCATGTAGTTGTTTTCTTATCCAAATCCTCTACTGTGCCCACCAAGTTGCAAAACTAACCTGACTTTCATATGAATTTCATAAAACAGTAATCTTGCCTTAAAAATTTACATTGTCAGCAAATCAACCAAATTTCTGTTACTCAGGATATATTAAAATCAAGGTGTTATGCTTGTTCCAGTGCATAGTTAGCTTTATTTGTAAACATAAAGAATCATGGAATCACAGAATGACTTAGGTTGGAAGGGACTTTAGAGATCATCTACTGCAACCTCCCCACCATGGGCAGGGAAGCCTCTCAACCAGACTAGGCTGCTCAAGGCCTTATCCAACCCGGCTGTAAACATCCCCAAGAAGGAGGCATTCACAGCCTTGATGGGCAGCCTACTCCAGATTCCCACCAACCTAATACTGAAGAACTTCTTCCTAAGATCCGGTCTGAACCTACTCTCAGGTTAAAACTGTTCCCTCTTGTTCAATTGCCAGACACCCTTATGAAAAATCCCTTTCCAACCTTCCTGTAGGATCCCTTCAGGTATTGGAAGGCAGCTGTAAGGTCTATCTGGATTCTTCTCTAGGCTGAACAACCTCAATTCCCTCATCCTATCCTCATAGCAGAGATCTAGATACAGACTACCTAGTGCAGCAAAATACCAGTTACGAGGTTTAGTAGCCTTATTTCAACCTGTCTTTGTGTTGCAACTCTCCTCTTCATTAAACCAGCCACTGGACCTCTTCTCAGAGTATTGTTTGGAGCATGACATCCCATTTCCCAGCACAGACCTGAGCCAGGAAGACCGGGAACACCTAAAGGAGTGCTATGTGTTTGAGGACAACTTAGAGGCGCCGATCCTGGCCTATTTCCCACTGGTGTGTGATACCTTCCAAAAATACAAGGCACCAAGTAAGTTAATGGCAGCAGTCACTCAGTTTTTTGGAGGTTGTTCAATCCAGTTGCCCATTGAATTGATTCCTCTTCTAAAACAGGAGACTGGCAAGTTTCTCAGTTGGCTGTATTGTTATACTCCCAGTCCTGTCATGGTGGATATAGCATTGTCCAACTAACCAGGGATGGAATCGAAAAGCTTAAAAGTTAGAAGCATGAATAGGTTTAGTTTTGAGACAAACATGGCACCTGGGGCAGTTTGCGCTGCTTTGATAATAAAGGACAGGAAGCAGGTGCTAACTTCTATCCCCTTGTAGCTGATATTTTCACTTCACAGTCTTGTAATGAAATACTACATTTACTTTGTTAACAAAGCCAGAATCCTCTT
This sequence comes from Semnornis frantzii, assembly GCA_013399775.1. Taxonomy (NCBI): domain Eukaryota; kingdom Metazoa; phylum Chordata; class Aves; order Piciformes; family Ramphastidae; genus Semnornis; species Semnornis frantzii. The sequence continues at coordinate 25,560 of VWYK01097863.1, forward strand.
GGTACATTGTCTACATGAAGCAACAACAACAACAAAACAACCAAAAACCCAAAACAAACAAAAAAACCCAGCCAAAAAAAAAAAAGAGAGAGAGAATCTCTAAGTGCTGAAAATATGTAATAAAGCAGTATTTGCCAGGATAGCAAGCTCCTTTGATATCTCTCACTTTTAAAAGGTTGGCAGTTCAGGAACAGAATAACTAATGATTTGTTTATCTCACTTGACAAATTCAGTTTCAGTTTATAAATACTTCTGCACGCATTAGCTCAAATTTTGTCATTGCTAATTTAGTGTGATCCTTAAAAGCTGAACAAGAATTCATGTACCAGCTCGCTGGAAAAGACATCATCCTATTTGTCCTGCTCTGTGTGCTTAAGATCTCCGCCACCTGAAAAGCAAAATTCCCATTCCAGGGGCTTCCTGATGTAATTTTCTACCATTTGGTAGATAAGGAGCTATCATTTCAGTACCCAGAGGAAAAGTTAAAAACACAGTATTCCAAATTTCCAAAGTGAAGTACCCTGATGAAAAACTGTAACTTAGAGTGGAAAGCATTTTACATAGAAAAGTTGTTCTGCCAGAGCATTCTGGGTCAGCTGTGACTAGTCATGTGGCAAAGTAGTAGAATTTGTTAGTGCAGCAGATGTAGTGTCTAGACAGTAATTAAATCTTGACTAATTTTCCTGAGAAAATTCACTTTCCTATGGCTGTTACTGTCTATTTTGCGTTGCCTGGCAGGAGTGTGCCACCTCAGTAACTTTGCTGTGTTGAACTATGTTCTTACTTCAGATGTGAAGCGTGGTCCCACAGAGATGGAGCAAGGAAGAGTAGATGTGTCCAACTGTGTTGGTCCATATAGCACTGCTCTGCTTACGTATAGTGAAGAGAATTTCAACAAGCTGCTGAATCTGTGCAGCTACAACATCCTGAATAATAAACATCTAATTCTCCAGGCTTTGCGAACTGCGGTGCAACGGAAGAAGCGATCTAAAAACTGTCCATCACCTCAGTCCTCTAAGCGCCCTTAAAGTATATTTTGATGAATCTTATCAGAAGGAGGTATACATATGTTTTGGTAGTGGACTAATAAATATTCAGGTAACACGAATCCATAAAGAGTGAACATCCTTGTTAGCTTTTTAAGGAAAGAAAATTATGTACTTTAATTATTACTACATGTGAGAACCAATGCCCATTCTGCCATTTGGGCCATTGGCAAATTATGACTAGTTTTGAAAATTCTTTTCAATGTTGTTGAGCTGTAAGATTCTATTTGGATATGCAACCATATGAGAATGAGATTTCAGCCTAATGAAAATCTGTGCCAGATTTGGATGTAAATCTTGGTGGTATTTGAACCAGAGAGCAAAGCAAAGATCAAACAGAGTCTTGCTTGTTTGTGATGGGTTAGGAACTTTCCGCCCACCCACTATTAAGTTTACCAGGCTACCTCAGACAACTTGGAAGTAAGATGAAGCTATATTTACAGCAAAACTAAATTTACAAGCATATATACACAATATGTTTACAAGTATTTACAATTATATACAAATAAGAAATAATACAGAAATCCAAAGACCTTCCCAGACAAATAAAACTGTCCAGAAGGACTCAAAGCTACCCTCTCTTTCACCCTGTACTCTCCCAGACAGACAAACAAAGCAACCAGCAAAGCTTACGTTGTTCATTGTTAGCCAAGATTAGTGGAAAGATATTAGAGCAGAACAAAGAAGAAGCCAATAGATCCACCATTCCAGACCAGAGTGGGACAAATTATTGACATTTTGGCTTTTTATCCCTCTCAGCAAACCAATGAATGATATAGACTTCATCCTTATTTTCTTTTCACAACCAATGATCTAATTTCTCTCATTAAAATACTCCAATTAGCCTCAAACCAGCACACTGGTTCACAGCTTTGTTTGTGACACTGCAGAGTAAATTAGATACCAAAAACGTTTCTATCAGGAAAAGAGAGTCTGGTACAGAACTGCACATATGATGTCTTTTATTTTGTCAATATCTGTCTCTTAGGCAGAAGTCTAATCTTCAGTGAATTTTTCTACCTGTCTGTTAATGCACTGAGTTGATATGGACTACCCCAGAGGGAACTAACATACAACAGCCCATGGTCTGGAGTCATCTAACTGTGTCCATTTTTGCTGAACTTCTCTGTAACTATTGTCTGCTAAACAGATTTAGAAACTGAGGACAGCAGCTAAAGTTTACAATTCTACACTTTGGTATCCCACTTCTTGGGTTGGGTTTGGTGAAACTGTTCTAATAGCCTTGCCTTTGTCTTCATTCACTAATCTTCTGCGAGGTCTTGATTGCAACAATTTGCAATACCAACTCCTTTGCTGCAAAGTTATGATGGTCATTGCGTAGCTGCTGCTACAGTTTTATTCCCACACTGGCAGGAGGCTGTTTGCAAGATTTTCATACTCATTTTAGTGAAATGATTAAGGAAATACATTTAACTGATCATTCTTAGATCTTATTTTCTCTTGTATATGTCAATATAGATATGGTGTAATAGCTACCTTTCAAATACTAAGTACCTATGTACGATCTTATTAAAAGTA
>VWYK01097864.1:23329-33584 GCA_013399775.1 Semnornis frantzii
CCCACTACACAGCACACACTAGCTGGCATATTTCTGTAGTGACCAACCCCTGGCCATCTCTCTGTCTGAAACATTTCTAAAACCTTGGCTTCCTTGGCCTGTCAGCTCTTCTGAGCCAAGGAAATTCAATAGAGACCCTGTTTATCATGGGGTTTCCACCCCTTCTTTTTTCACTTCTAAGGACAAAAGAAATTGTTTATGGATGCTGGGAACTGGTGACGCATGCAAAGCAATCAGACCACTCAGGACTGCAAAAAGGCAGCATTGTGAGGACAGAAAAAGCTTCCACTTGGTGTACTTAATTTCAAACTACCATTTTCTGTAAAGAAAGAACTCAAAGCACCAGACAATAAGGGCTCAATCTCAAGGGTTTGTGCACTCTGAAAAGTATCTTTGGGTGCCTTTGGTTTTGAATACTTGACTTCAGGCAGTCACTCTGTATCTGGGACTACGCTGACAAAAAAAAATTGATGGTCAACTTTTCATAGGTATTCCTTGTGTCATACATGCTTGTTGGGGTCTTTTAAGCTGACCAATAAACAACAATGTTACTTTCTAGAATCTTCAATGTAAACATCCCAGAATGGAAAGGCTGGAAGAACAGAAATGCTACTATGCCCTTTTCACAGGCAGAACCAGTGTGAAAGTCATTCGTTCTTTATATGGAGACAGAGATGTTATGCAGCTTTCCCATGTCTCAGGGGAAATGAACGAGTGCAGAATGAGAACTCCTATGACCATCCCTCACATTCTTTTGGGTGGAAACAACTGCATGTTCCTGCAGCAATGGATGGCAGATACATGACAGATAACAGCATGACTCTACTAAGCCAGGTGAAATATCCACACAATCCTCACTATTTTGAGCTTATCAACACTGAGTAAGAGTAGGTTAGAAGTGGCTGCAGTGCAATAGTGCAATACCAAACAGAAACCTGGCACATGACTTGGAAAATCCCACTTGACCCCTCATCATTAAAAATGTTCATTTGCCTCTCTGCTCTCTCTCTTCCCCTTCCTGCAACCTGTGCCAATTATTTCTGGACATTAGACTCCAGCTGCATTTTGCAGCTGTATTTGTGCTTAACACATGTATTTTGAGGTATCTCCTGACCTTCAGCATTCCTTCTCCCCAGCCTCAATTTCAACATGCATCCATCTGAACATATAATGCACTACACAGAAAGACTAATTGGCTGCAACAGGCAGGTGAAAGGAAGAACATAGTCTCCGAGATCCTTATGCCAAAGTTGTCCTATGAACATAAATATTCTAACAAGCTTTTTCCTGTCACAATAGAGCTATAAAGTTGCTCTGTTCAGCACACGATAATGGCTTTGTAATTCAATTATTGGTAGAATTTGCCTTTGGGGATTTATCTTCCTTTAGCCTCAGCACTCATGCGAATCCCTTATCGTAAATCTTGCCAATGCAAAACCAGCTCCCCCACTGCCTCTGGGACACATCCTGCCACTTCACATTAAAAAACTGACAGTTTATTCCAACTCAGTGAATGGCAAGTTTTGGGGTTTGATTTAAAGGACAGGAAAAAAACCAACAACAACAGTGGATGACGTTCATGGAGTCCTCAGCAGTATTATTTTTTTGGTTCCACTGATGTTTCAGTAATGCTCTAAATCCTAATTGCCATTCATAAAATTAGTAACATGTAGCACTGGAACAGGGAGCCTTTTGTCCAAAGATACAAAACTACTTGACAATCAACCTTTAAGTAACCTTCCCTGCATGCTACTGATTTGTTCAGGACCTATGGAAAAGTACAAGACCAGCAGACCAAGTCAGAAATAGCAGCTGAGGATTTTGTTTTCCCCCTCAGCTTTACAGGAAAACTTCACTGATTAGTCAAGAGCACAGGGAGCTCATTGATTTGACCAAGATCACACGGTTGGTATGTGGCAGAGACAAAAACAAGGCCTGAGAGTCCTCCAGGTTTTTTTTCTTCTACTACTATATTGACTCCATGAGGACTTTGCAGATACTCTGTTCCTTTTTTTGCTTGCAGAGATCAGTGAATCTGCCCCAGAGACTTTAGTGTGAGAGGGAATTCTTGTAGTTTCTTTCCTTCAGTCCCTACTACGTGAAATTTTACAGATTTTACTATTCCTAGAACTTATTTGAAAGATTGCTTTTTAGTTTCAACACCTCTTAACAATATTTTCCTGTTTTAGAAACAAAGGGTCGGATTCCAGATAGGCATAATTTAGCACTTCATTTCTTTATATCCAGCCAATAAATCTCTCCTGACAGATTTAATTAGATTTTTGTCTGCCACATCTCTGTACTATTCTTTTCCACCTTGTCCAATTAGATGAAATGATTTAATGCTGTGCAATTAAACTGGCAGCCAATGGGTCAAATCCATTCTATGTTATGCTTTGCTCAGTTTGCCACCTTTTCTCTAGACCTAATGGAAAAGAGCAGAGCACTGAGTAAAGCCCTCCTGGTGTCACCCCAGAACGCTGACCCAGAATATAGGTAGGTGTTGCTTCTAACACTGAAGTAGATGAGGAGGTAAATGGGGCTAGTGCCATGATTTCCAGGCCATGGCAAGTCACCTCTATACTCACCACCCTTTTTTGAAACCCTAGAGTGAGATTATCCACATCCTTCCACCCCACAATGTCCACATAACTCAGAGCTTAGCAACAGACGAAGCCTTCTCCCCTACTGCAGCAATACCACAGCTCACTGTGGGAAATTCCAGAGGAGAAACTTGGCTAAAACTCTGAAATAAATGGATGTGACTTCTCAGAAAGGTAGGTGCCTATTACTGGCAATGCTGGGTGGGAGCAATGTCTTAAAATCAGGATCTAAACTCAGTGGACAAAATCCAATTGCCAGGACTAGATCCTGATTTGAAGGTAGTCCTCCTGTTCTATATCTCTTTATCATGTATTGCAGAAAACTTAAGATGTTGTACTGGCTTAAAGTGAGAGGAGGATGATGTCCTCTACTCATGGCATCTGAACTCAGCTCCCCATTATAATGGACCAAATCTGCCTGACTTACTGCTTTTCTCTTCTGGTATAGCTTAATAAGATCACAGTTTCCCACTGCATTAAGAGCCATGTTTCTGGCATCTTGTGGTGCTGTGGCCTGGTCAGCATGTTCTGAAAGAGGCCAGGAAGTCATTTACAGCAAAAGTGGAAAGTCAGCTCTGGTAACACAATATGCTGCTCATAAAGAATAGAAAGTAGAAGTGAAAGTTTCTTGACATAGATCTAGATACATCCACAGCTAAGTCACCCTCTCAAGGGCTGTCCCTTATAGGTGTATACAGAACCTCTTACTCCAATGCCCATTGAAGACTGACATGTCCCAGGGTCCTGTCCAACACTACAGCCTTCTTCTACTGACTAACCCCAAAACAAGATTTTGAAACTGGTGTATGGATGCCTGCCTACTTCTGCTTCTCTAATGAGGGGAGAGGCAAATGATAGATGAAGCTTCTGGGAATCTGTACTTATTTATAAAGTATATCTGAATGACTTTTTTAAGATAAATCAGCTGAACTGGGCAAATCAAAACATATCAGTCCATGCATCAATCAGACCAGGGCCTCCCAGACCCAAAAGGTTTGTTCAGGTGAATGTACTACTCCTCACTATTCACGACTGGAAGACAAGACTCTAAGGGGAGGAAGAGGGTAAAGTCAGGTAAATGGTTTAAAGAAGTCTTACTCAGTTATGACTTTTTAAATATTCAAGTTTTACTCTCATCTCTAGAGTCCCCATTATAATCAAATAAAGTTGAGGAGACTTTTTCTCTCACACATTGGACCTCCACCAGACTAAGAATTTGTGACTGAGAAGTTATATTTTGCTCTGACAAATCTTGATCTGATTAGGAGTAACAAGTTCTCTCTCGAGACTACTGGGACCAGAGGATTGCATTACTACAGACTATAGAGGACCAGAGGGCTATCAGCCTCTGCTGTGTAACTTTCTCCCTCAGCCTTGTCCAGGGACGTAAGTATTTTGGATCTCGTTTTCTGAAGAACTAAAAGGTAGAATAAATCCAAAGAGTCTAAACAAGCTTTTACCTGCAACAGTTGACCCATATGGAGCTGGCAAGTTTGGATCTCTGGAAGCCAGAGTGGAATAAAAGCTGAATTCTTAAAATTCTGAGGTATTTCAGCCTTCACTTGGACCAGAAAAATAGAGTTACATCGGGGCCCAGCTGACTGAGAGCTGTAAGCAGACATTTTCGCTAAATCCATTAAAATGCCAGTGGGATCCTTAGTGAATGCTGTCAACTGAGAGCACTTCTTCTTGCACTTTGGCTGGGCAGGAAAACAGTGAATATTTGGGGCACTGAATGGAGACAAAGTGCTGTTATGTGTGTTACTCACCATCAGGAGTGTTAGCAACATCAGCATTGTAAGGGCCAAGGAAAGACAGGGTGGCAGATTTGCCCTTCACTCTAGCCCCTGGCAGTGTTGCTTGCCTGCAGCTCATCTGTATCTCTACTCTAAGCTGGCAGCCATGCAGCTGTCTAAAAATATTAGGAAGGTAATAGCAGCCTATGTTATAGAGGTTTATACCTTCTGTCTCGAGTTTTTCCCAAAAGACAAAGTTTCAACTGGAAGCAGATATATGGTAATCAATTTAGGGGGAAAAAAATGAAAATAAAAAAATCCAGCAAAAATCACAACTCTTACTATTCCCTTTTAATTACTTAATTCAGATCTCCTGAAAACTGTCATGTGTCCTTCTGTGATGTGCCTTTCTGGCACGTGCCTATCTCCACTATATTTTGACTTTGAAATCCATATATTTTAATTACATTTCTTCACTTCAACTCATCAGGTATGGCTTTGCATGTTACATCAAGCAGATGATTGTCTGGATAGGCTGTGACAATGCCCTTTGACATCTTCCCTGTCAGGCCTCAGGAGTTGTACTGCAGCGATTAAAAGGTCTTGTCCAGCCTTACAGTATCTGAAGGGGGACTACAGGAGGGCTGGGGAGGCATTATTTACAAGTTCTTGCAATGACAGGACAAGGGGCAATGTGTTTAAACTGGCAGAGGGGAGATTTAGACTGGATGTTAGGAGGAAGTTCTTTCCAGTGAGGGTGGTGAGGCACTGGCACAGGTTGCCCAGGGAGGCTGTGGCTGTTCCCTTCCTGGAGGTGTTCAAGGCCAGGATGGACAAGGCCTTAAGTGACCTGTACTAGTGGGAGATGTCCCTGCCTATGGTAGGGGGTTGGAACTAGATGATCTTTGAGGTCGCTTCCAACCTTGCTATTCTATGATTCTATGATCCCAGATACCATGCCATTTAAATGGTCTCAGCCCACCTGGGTGGGATTGCAAATCTCATCAAGCCAAGATCTGACAGGAACACTGACAGTTCACCTGGCTTGTTCCAACTTCCTGAGTACAGTGAAGTCTGTAACAGGGCTTTGACACTATTTCCCTTTGATTTTCAGCTCTCTCAGAGCCGCTCCAATGAATAGAGCATGGTAGTTTTAGAGTTAACACTCTAGCTTTATTCAAAATTATAAATTGTATTGGATGCAGAAGAATAACATTAAGATAAGTCTATACCATTCCATTTGCTTGCTGTTTAGGATAAAATCTGCTGCATAAACAATTTCCTTCCCTTTGCCCCTCTGCCTCCTCTTGCTTCTTGCTCTCACCCTTCACTCAGCTGCCCTGACTGACTTCTGCACTCATCTTGGCTGAGTAGGTAACAGTTGAGACTTTCTAGTTTTGTCTCTGGGGGGAGAAGAAGGTGGCAGTTGGCCTCTTCTGGGCTTTTTCTAGGGGGCATTTCTGTGTTATTTCTAAATTGTAAATACATTTTGTACATAGGCATTGTGTTATATGTTTTTAGGTTTTAGCTTGCTGGAAATACACAGCTTCATTCACTTCTAAGCCTTCTGAGCTAGTCTGGTGATTTTATTTGGGGGTAATTTTCAACCCACCACATACGGTCAGGGCATTTCAACTCTAGTCTCTAGATCCCTCTGGAAAAGAAAAAATACATTCTCTACACTTCTGCTCCAAAGACAAACTTTCTTTGCCATTGTTCATAGAAGAAATACAAACATTGCCCTATCTACCCATCTGTCTTCCAAGCTGCTTAACAGTTTATCTTTTTCTCTCTTTCAATGTGTGCATATCTTTGAATTGTTTGAGGGGAAAAGGTTGTTGGTTGCTTTATTACAACATCTGAAACCGTTTCCTTCCCCTTCTCATATTTAACACAAGAGTGGAGACACATCTCTTACCAAACTGATATATGCCCTGTAATTTCTTCAGGGTACCATTAACATAATGGTGCCTAATGGAAAAGAGATACACCATGATACATTTTTACTCCTAACCAGCTTGTTCCATCTATGTAGTGGATGGAAGTCTTAAGCTGTATTTTTTCTGTCTAATTAAGGCAGTCATCTTAGAATTATAGAATGGTTTGGGTTGGAACTGACCTTTAAAGACAATATAGTCATACTCCCTGCCATGGGCAAGGCCATCTTTCATTACATTTGGTTGTTCAAAGCTCTATCCATCATGGCCTTGGATATTTCCAGGGATAGTGCATTCGCAGCGCACCTGGGCAGGTGTCTCACCAGCTTTATAGGGAAGAATTTCTTCCTTATATCTACTATAAATTGACCCTCCCTAGGTTTAAAAGTGTTATCTCTTGTTCTGTGACTACAGTCCTTGCACCAGCAGAGTCTTGGAGGGTCCTTTTAAGTATTGAAAGGGTGCAATAAGAGCTCCCTGGAGCCTCCTCTTCTCCATACTGAACAANATAGAATGGTTTGGGTTGGAACTGACCTTTAAAGACAATATAGTCATACTCCCTGCCATGGGCAAGGCCATCTTTCATTACATTTGGCTGTTTGAAGCTCTATCCATCATGGCCTTGGATATTTCCAGGGATAGTGCATTCGCAGCGCACCTGGGCAGGTGTCTCACCAGCTTTATAGGGAAGAATTTCTTCCTTATATCTACTATAAATTGACCCTCCCTAGGTTTAAAAGTGTTATCTCTTGTTCTGTGACTACAGTCCTTGCACCAGCAGAGTCTTGGAGGGTCCTTTTAAGTATTGAAAGGGTGCAATAAGAGCTCCCTGGAGCCTCCTCTTCTCCATACTGAACAACCTCAATGCACAGCCATTCTTCATAGGAAAAGGTGCTCCAGTCTTACCATTAAAGCCCTCTGATGTTCTTGAAGTATAGATTGGTATTTATTTTGTATTTCTCCTACTTAAATGTTGGGGTACAATACACAAAGAAGAAAATAAAAAGAAACCAACAGCATTGATAGAGTTAATTCTTATAACAGGTTATTAATTTCTAGTTGGCTTTTCTATTGTTTATTTTATTGTAATTTTAAAGACACTCATTATTTGGTTTTATTTCATTTTTCCCCTCAGTTTTTCAAGGTTAGGATATGGTCAGCATGAGCTGAGAATCTTTTCAGAAAATGTCTCATTTTGATAAAAAAAAACAAAAAAGTACATTTTGCAGACATTTTAATGAGCTTTTTAACCTTTCATTTTTTTATTATTTTTTTTTTTTAGGACCAGTTTCAATTGTGATACTTTGACTTACTGAAAATGATTTATAGTTGAAGTCATGACTTTATCTGTGGACCAGAATAAAAAGATAGCACTTAATGAGCAATTCCTGCATATCCATTTTTGCCATATTGAACTATATGCACTTTGACTAGGCTTTGGGAGCTTTTTATTTGCAACTACTGGTCATGAATTGGCCTAGATGACTGAACCACTTTAAAAATGCAAGGGGGAGGGGAAAAAAAAAAAAAAAAAGGAAAGAAAAGAAANAAAATTCTGCACAATATGACAGATTCTGGGCTGCATCAATAAAAGTGTGGTCAGCAGGTTGATGGAAGTGAGGAGATTCAAACTAGATGTTAGGAGGGGGTTCTTTAGAGTGAGGGTGGTGAGACACTGGAACAACCAGGTTGCCCAGGGAGGCTGCAGATGCTCCCTCCCTGGAGGTGTTCAAGGCCAGGTTGGAGGAGGCCTTGAGTGACCTGTACTAGTGGGAGGTGCCTCTGTCTATGGCAGGGGGTTGGAACTAGATGATACTTGAGGTCCCTTTCAAACTTATCATTCTATGATTCTATGACTGATTCACCATTTGTGTCCACATTTGTATTCACTACAAAACAATGTCTTTGCCAGCAAAATTTCACATAGGAATGTATGCTAAAAATCACCCAGTATGAGAAAAATAAACTCAGATGTATTTAGATAAAGCATTTATCCAACTCCTCTAGCTAGCATCTACTCCATCGTTTCCCCCAAATGCTAACTACATTAGTAAACACTGTGCTATCAGCAATAATCCTTGCATATTAGCTTGTTGTTGCTGTACTATCCTGCTGAACTTAGACTGCTTAGAATACTTCTTCCAAGTAATTAGGGTATTTTCATAGAGCACCATTCCAGAATTACTAAGCACCTTGAAAACTTTCATGTATTCTTCTGTCACAGTACATTTCACAGCAAAATCTCAAGACCCTGACAGAGAAATAATTAAAAAACATGAAAAATGTTGATTCAGTGCAGCACTGCAGTGCTTTGGGATGGTATGTGCTGTGGATTTGTTTATTTTTTTCCATCAGACACAATGTATGTGTGAGTGGATTATGCTTTTCTCAGTCTATCACTTTTGCACATCTAGATAATGCAAACAGATACACGAAAAAATACCCAAATTAGAGCTATTATTAGAGGTGATAGTTTCACAGTAGCCCAACACTAAAGCCTGCCCAGCACAAATGTGTCCTTACCCTTAGTGAGGTAGAGAGGTCTTTATTTTTTAAGAAAACTCATCACCTCTCATTTTAAAGTTTTATAGCTCATCCCCCATCTGATATCTTCCTCCACACTGACGTTACAAACTCTTTTGTGACAAGTATAGATGACAGGGCACTGCTTGGAGCTGCAGGTGGAAGAATGACAACAGGAACAAAGGAGCTCTGAATAAGCAAATATTCTATTTTCATGTTAATGACTCCCCTTAATAAAACAGAGGGTAGAAGCAAAATACATGAGAGCTACAAGGAGCTGAACTTTCTCTACACAGAGTGTTTTCTCAAAATTATGCAGCAGGCATCAGCAAATTGTTCTTCGGGGGTTTCAATTTCTCTGGGGTGGTAGCAGGAGGAGGTGTTTCACAGAGCAGCCAAAAATAAGCAAAGGGAAAAGAAAATTCCCTTGGGAACAGATATAAAAAAAAACAAACCAAAAAATGCAGCTGTAAAAGACGTTACAGCTTCACTGACAGCACTCTCAGGCAGCGCCTTCTCACTGCTAAAACCAGCAAGCTCAGTGGTGCTTACTCACAAGACTTAGAGCGAACCACAAACTATTGAGAAGACCACAAGACACAGGAAAATGGAAATTAAAGTAACAGTGAACAATCAGAGAAATTCATCTTTACTTTTATCAACCATTCAAGTCCATTTAGAAGTGTTTAATGTCTTCCAGACATTCCTTCTCTGTCAAAATAAGGAGGATTAAGTAAATGCAGACTCAAGAAGGTCTGATGCCAAACACTTTGCTTTGTATCTTTTTGATCTATCCTGGTACCTCCTTGTAAAGTCCCAACAGTTTAGATAGTCCTGGAAGTAGACTGTATTAGAGAGACAGCTAAGCCTGCCCTAGATCTCAGAATATAGCCTTTGTTCTCCACAGATGCTACAACCCTTGTTCTCTGCATAATACTGTTATGGTCTGCTTGATCCCTTCAAAACCATTTCATTTAAAGAAAGGACCAGGAACAGGAGAAAATATCCCCACAGCCTGCTTGCCTTAAAAATTTGTTACTTCAGGATATTTTCCTTCAATACTCAGCTCTGCCCTCAAGAATAACTGGATGTTATTCTTCTGACTATTCAGGTTGATTAGATTCTGCATATTTCCAAGCCAAAATGTATAAGAAGTAAAAAAAAAAAAAACAAAAACCAAAATCAAACAACATGCTAACAACCAAACAAATCACAGGGCACTGAGCAAGGCTCTACACAAGTTATACATCAGCACTGGCTATAAATGTGATGCTGCAGAAGTCTGGATTTCAACTGTACGTCTGCACCCTGTTATGCTCCAGTTCCCATTTGCTCTTCTTGTATGGGGAGTCAGCAGTGACCCCTGGAAAGGGCTGCCCTTTTGATTCAGCACTGCACTTCTTACTTTCTTCTCAGGTACTTAGCTGCAGAGAGCTGGAAAAGCATAAAAAAGGCC
>VWYK01097866.1:0-11987 GCA_013399775.1 Semnornis frantzii
GGGAACTTCCAAACCATCACAGTAATGCAGCAAGTTAACAATGGGTTAGCCACATTAAGAGAAATCCTTTTTTACAAAGAGTCAAGCACAGTTGATATTAGGCTTAAAAATTTGTATCTTCTAAGACCTGCAAAGAAACAGCTGTTGACTTAGTCTCAAGTGAAAGAACATCACTAGTGAAGAACTGCCGAATCCAAAGATCACAAGAAGTAACAACTACAATTAAACACTGAAAGGGGAAATAATGAACTAGAATAAAAGGGGAAACTGCAGAAATAAAACAGAAGTAGGGTTTTTTTGGTTGGTGGGTTTTTTTTTTTGTTCTTGCTTTGGGACGTTGATCTTTTGTTTGTTGTTTTTTGTTGTTGTTTCTTAAAAGAACTTCCTAAGAAAATTTAAAAATATAATATGCTTGTAGCTGACATAAAGCTACATACAGATCCCATGAAACATTCATCCCATGAAACATTCATCCTATTTTGTCATTTTTACAGGATAACTGAGTACACCAATAAATGGATCAGACATTTTGCTCTTTTTCAAATAAAGTTTTGTGGGTTTGTTTTGTTTCTAAACACAAATTTAGTGACAGATCCAGAATACTAATAATGGTTGAGGGTAGAAGGGACTTCTTGATATTTTCTAGACCAATGGTGGAGTCACCATCCCTGGAGGTGTTCAAGGTGGGTTTGGACGTGGCACTTGGTGCCACGGTCTAGTCTTGAGGTCTGTGGTAACGGCTTGGACTTGATGATCTTTGAGGTCTCTTCTGACCTTGGTGATACTGTGATACTGTTTAAGCATGGTCAGCTAGATCAAATTGCTCAGAGGTCAGTTATGTCCAGGCAGCCCCTGAATACTTCCACAGCTGGAGACTTCACAACTTCTCCAGGTTACTTGTTCCACCCTCACAGTAAAAAAGGAGGTTTGTGTTCAGATGGAATTTCACATGGTTCAATTTGTGCCCGTTGTCTCTTTTCCTGTCTCTGGGTACTACTGAGTATAGTTTGGTTCCCTCTTACCCATTCCTTTCCATCAGGTATCTACAGAAACGACTAAGATTCCCCTGAGCCTCCTCTGAGTGCATTAAAAAGATGAAATCTAGCCACAATCTTCTGTTCACCACCAGTAGCTGGGAAAGTGCTTCAAGTACATCTGATGTTTATTGACCCTTTTCTCATTTAACATTTATTACAGGCTAGTTGGACTTTTGGCCTGATCCAGCGTGGCCCTTTCACTACCTTAGCATAAAAGGTGCAGTAAAGAAAGAAGTGTTGGTTTGTTTGGTTTTTTTTTTAAAAAAAGACAACAAAATAAAAAAAGTTTCTCCTGAAAAGAAATAATTTTATATTCTTCCTCTTCATTGTCAACATACACTTGGTAAGAAATACTTCCTATTCTAGCCTTTTCTGAACTAATACAGCTCTCATGTATTTTTTAGTGATAACACTTCAGCCTGATCTACAGCTTCCAATTACACGACCCTATTGTTCCTCAATAGTAATTCCTATTAAGCCTACTGTTAACCTGAATTATCAAAGGTTCTTCTTACCCATTCAGCTGAACAAATCTGCAGTGCTCATATCCAGTGATAACACACTCTTGTTACAATCCATACTCTTTGAAATAATATTAAGTTATGAAATCTGAACCAAAAAACTCTGACACTAACCACAGACAACATGGATTCTCTGGTTTATTACACATCACATACAACTCTATTTCTGTTACTGGCTTGTACATCAGAAACTCCATTTGAATGAGATCATGCAGCACAGTTTCTAGCTTTATGTTTACTTTTCCTCAAATATAAATTGATTTAAATTGATCATTCCAAAATTTATAATTGAAACCATTGAACTTGGCAGTTAAAAGATATTTTGAGAGATCCCTAAGGAAAAAAACAAACAAATCAACATTCCCCCAAAAAAAAACTCCACAAAAAATTACCTTTATTTCTGTTTTAATCTCATTCTGATTCTTTTAATCTCCCTGTTAATAGAATTCTACTTTAAATGTTATTTTATTCTATTGTTTTTCCTTTCGCTTATTCTGCAGTGCTCATCTTGACTAATATATGTCTGCAGATCAACTAAGCTGGCTGTCACTCTCAGTACCTACTGACCAGAAGGCATAGCCCAAAAGCTAATGAGCTGCTAAACATTGCTGGCATTGAAGAGAAATGCATTGTGAATTTGCAATTTTGCAAAACACCATGCACATAACTGATGATTCCTGTCAGTAGCTGTAGAGCGAGATCAGGATTGACTCCAAGATAACAATTAAAATGGAATATATTAAGTAGCTTGTTATGGATAGGAGAAGCATAAAGCTTGTCACTGATTGTGGCTTCATTTCTCTCATGCGACACCTCGTGACAATCTTAATGATTTGTCAGATACCATAGATGAGTCCATGTATAAAACATAGTTGGAATGGTCTATAGACTTTGCAGGCAAACCACAAATTTTATTTACTTTGGAATATGAATCTCTTTCATCAAGATGCCTAGACAGGGTAAAGGCTAAATGATTCAGAAGAGAACTATTACTGTACAGCCATTTCACTTGGAGAAAATGAAAGATTTGATTCACAGAAGGACTTATTTTTCAAGAACCTTAATTCCACATTGGACTTCAGCGCCCTGGGCCTTAGTTGCTATTTCACTGTAGAAAATGACCAAATGGCTCAGAATCAGACTCACACAACAGGATTTTCAGAACTGCACTCCTGGACTCAGTATATAAATTCCGCTTATGGTTTCCTTTAAACATGAATGTTCTTTTGTGATTCCAAACTTTCTATTCACTAAAACTTTCAGGGCAGAAGAATTTTGCTGAAATCAGTAAATGCTGGACAGGGAGCACATAAAAATCCCATTCCTTTAGAGATTCTGGCATGTCTCATCACTGAATTAGTAAACTATAATTATAGAATCATAGAATAGTAAGGTTAGAAGGGCCCTCAAGGATCATCCAGTTCCAACCCCCTGCCATAGGCAGGGACACCTCCCACTAGGACAGGTCACTCAAGGCCTCGTCCAGCCTGGTCTTGAACACCTCCAGGGAGGGAGCAGCCACAACCTCCCTGGGCAACCTGTGCCAGTGTCTCACCACCCTCACTGGAAAGAACTTCCTCCTAACATCCAGTTTTAAACTGGCAGAAGGGAGATCAAACTCATTGCCCCTTGTCCGGTCATTGCAAGACCTTGTCAATAGTCCCTTCCCCAGCCTTCCTAGCCCAATCTTCTGGATTTAAGCAAGAAGGTTCCTCTTCTAAAAGGGGTTGATTCTTTCCAAATACAGCAACATTTGGAAATGTACCTTCCTTATACCCAGGACTTCAGCAGTCAAATTTCTTGGCCATGTATCATCACATCCCCATGAACAGTCCAGACAGCTATCTGGACTGTTCAAAAGTGAGTTCAGGAGTAATTATATTGTTTTTATGTAATTATAAATGAATTATTACTATTTTTTCAAAATCCATTACATCATAATTCAAACCAGCTCAAACCAAAAGTTTATATTTACTTAGCTCCATTTCATTGAATTTGCTTTATCCACCTTTGAAGACTCGTTTCTAGCTTAAAATTGTTTACATTCAAACATCAAAATTTCTGTGACTCCCTGAACCAGTGTGACTGTTGCTCATGTTCCTTTGTGACTTACAAAGTAATCACTGACTGTGCTCTAACTGAACACATACTCGTGCTTACTGACCAATTGAAGTATATGAATTCAAATGAGAATAGAAGTGACTTTACACTTTCTTACAGTAACACTTCCAGCACTTCATGCCAAACAATTACACAAAAAAAAACCCAAAAAAACTACACTTGTTGAAAAACACCCAATTTTCAGAATGCCAAGCTGCAAATTTCAATATTTTCTTTTGATTCTAACTTTTTATGGCAAGTGAATTCTGAGATGCGGTGAACTTCATACAATGAGAATAAAGCTGCACTGGTCCTAGAGTGAGGCTTCTTGGGAAGGCTGCTACTTTAAAGGACAAATGAAAGTAACATAGCATTAAAAACAGACACATTTTAAAACAGAGGCAGGAAAAAAAGAGACTACACAGTCAGAAATATTATTACAGTTCTCACACTATAGCTGATAGGTCTGGAGGCTTTAAGATTGTATTTTAATTTATTTTTTTACTAGTTTGCTGTGATTCATTAGATAAATTTCAAGTGTGACATTCTGCAATTAACAGAGCATAAAGGACTAAATCTATGAACCACTCCTTCATTGTACTCTCCCTTTTAAGGCCAAAACCCAGCTTCCAAGCAGCATTGAACATTATTAGTATCTAAGTGCATTGGCTCATGAAATACTGGAAATTAAAATCAATCAGAGTTTGTGCTGGAAGCCTAGACAGAAAATGAGATGTTTCTAATAATATTTTTAGAAATTAAAAAGGAAAAGGAATTTGATCATTGTAGTTGATTGTTGGTGAAAATACACATGGGATAAAACACTACAGGCATTTTTATGCTTAGGAAATACTTGCTGTATGTGTATCTGTGTGTGCTGGTTTGAGCTAATTGAGCTAATCACTACTGTTTTCCTTCACATCCTATAGTACAATTTTCTCTATTAAAAATATTCCAATTAGCTCAAACCAGCACACTGTGAACAGTAATCAGAGAGGGAGAAAAAAAAAAAAGTTACTAAACATTAAAAAAAAGTCCAAGCATAAACATGGTTTCTAAAAGCAATAACCATCTCTAATCAGTCTGTTCAAAATAAATTCCTTGTTATCTCCTATTAAAAATAATGGCTCAACATTTGCCTCCCTGAAGTTTTCCAATTCCTGCATCCATCTCATCTCATCTCATCCCATTTCATCCTTTAGTAGGTGTTCCTCTTTCCCCTCCTTCCTCCAGGACTGATGTTAGCTGATATTACTGACAGGGTGTTGAAAGACCACTTCTGTAATAACTCCTAGAGCTTTCTTCCCACTCCTAACTCACCAATGTTGTGTCCTACAACTGTTGTTCTATCCAGTAGTTCAACATTACCAAAAACTTGTCTGGGACTCTAACCCCAACATCAGGTGTGACAGAATAGCCTAACTACTGATTAATTTTATCAATTAACTGAACACAGCCACATGTAAAGATGGGCGAGTTTGCTCCTCCTTGTCAGGGCACAGAAGCAGAAGGCAGAGATCCCTGAAGCAGCAGCACCCACTGCCTTTCACAGACTGTCAGTACCCAGTTCCCTAACAATTTAAATTATTGGCAAATATTTAAGAGAAAAATCAACTAAGTGACACACTATGCATTCCTAATTACTACTTGCAAGAGAAAAAACACAAAGCAAAAACAAAACAAAAAAGCAATAAGGAACAAAAAAACCCCCACATCAACCCATTATACTCATGCTGGGAACCAAATCAGTGTTTTCTGAAAGGAAAACATCTACATGCATGAATATAAGCAATATGGCTAGAAGTAAACACAACTGAAGTTATGAAACAACCCTATTTCTTTTTTAAACATCTTTTCAGATTCCCCTAAATTATATGTAAGGGGGTTGATTCTGAACTGTTCCTTCAGTCTGGAACTTTATCAGACATATAAATCAGAAGTCATAAATTATAAACTCTCTGATTGTTAGGTTGTGTCTTCTGATAAACATCATCACAGTAATGTATGTAGAGAAGTCAGTAAGACAAGAAACATCGGGATACCATGCTTATAGTTGGGCAGTCTGATATTTCCCCATTTGGACATGACACAGGAACACATAAAAGGGTTAATACATACATGGTATTGGTCTAACAAGCAAGCTATCAGCTGGTAGGTGAGAACATACAGAAAAGCACCACGGAAGCCCAAGGAAAATAGCAGCTGTCTCTACTCAGAGAAGACAGATTACCACCTGTCCAGTTATCTTCCAAACACAATACGAGGCACGTTGGTCATTTTAACAGGAATAACTGTACCCATATGCTGCTTAGTTTTGCACTAGACTCTGCCTACTTGTAAATATCCATGATGGATCATTGTAAAGAGCAGCTTAGACCAGTGCTGATGTTTAGTTAGAAGCTGAACTTCATGCTCACTTTAGCTCCCTGAAGCCTTAATCTACAGCGTGCTATGTCAGCATCAGTACTTAACAAAAAGCAAACGCATATGCACATGAATACATGTGCACAAAATGAGGGGAAAAAAATAAAATATATTAAAAGCTAGAAAAATTTTAAGGAAAAAATGTTTTAAGTCACGATCTGGTAAAACAGTAAGGTCTATGTACTGGTGCTACAAAGTCGTAAATACTGTTATAGCTTTGAAAAACACAGAGAGGAAAAATATCCCCCTGCATTCTATACATCTAGGGGGGAAAAAAACCATTCTGTTCCAGCAGGTTTTACAATGTTAACAGAATGTGTCATTTATGACACAAATGAGTGGCACTTTTAAGAAGACCAAGTAACAGAAACTCAGCAACAAATTTCTGCTGATTTGGACACTGATTCTTAGAAGTAATCTCTGTGGGTTTATGTTTGAAAAGTGGCTCTGAATAAGTAGTTTTATAACACAACGTGAGCTTTTTGTTTATGTTTGAAAAGTGGCTCTGAATAAGTAGTTTTATAACACAACCTGAGCTTTATAACGAAATATGCTCAAGAATAACCAGTGTAGCTCTGACACCTTCACAATCGTAGCTCTGCCAAAAATGAAGGCTAAACCTCAAATCCTCAAATCTTACAGGAGCTGCAAATCTTACCAGAATATTCTGGTTCTTTGTATTACTCCTTTTCTGCCATTTCTCTATGTCAAAGACAAAAACAAAGAGGAAGGGGGAAAAAAAAAAAAAAAAGAGGGCCCTTGAGAGTTGCTGGCATGGAATACAGCTGAATACAGCTGACTGCTGTCTGTTAGCCAGGTGTTTCTGACTAGAAGCTGCACTATTTTTGAGTAATAGCAAGGATGTCTGAATAGGAGGCAGGAATACATCATCTGAAATTTCAAAGATTTGGGGTGCTCTCCAGCCTTGCTCAATCCTTGCAAATACTTTGCCCTAACAGCTCTTCAGATGTTTGTTTGATCAAATCATCGTAAAAAACATTGAAATAGTTATTTTGTATGAAGCTATTGCATCATGCTCTGAACTGCTAGTTATTACAGGGCTTTCAGACAATGCACTGTGGTTTTGACCCAGAATCAAGCATTCACTTATGATTCTTTCAGTCTTTGAATTTTTTCTAAGACTCGGAGCCTTGAAAAGGCCACAATATAAAGAAGCATCATCAATTCCCTGTGAAAGCTCTGGCAACTCACTTTTTATAACTGTATTATATCAGTTGGGAAGTTTATGATAGCTGGGCAAAAATTTTGTATCGCATCCATCTCTACAGGTTTTGCTGAAATGGTGGCACAACTCATAAATCCACCATCTAACATTTTCAGTATTTAGAAATTCTCAGCTTTTCAAACAATGAAATGTCACCATATTTCGTCATAATGCACATTTTCATTCCTTCTTTGTTTGAACTTACTTTATAATAGAAAGTTGCTGAACTAGTGGAATTATAGAATGGTAAGGTTGGAAGGGACCTCAAGGATCATCTAGTTCCAACCCCCTGCCATAGGCAGGGACACCTCCCACTAGCACAGGTCACTCAAGGCCTCATCCAACCTGGCCTTGAACACCTCCAGGGAGGGAGCAGCCACAACCTCCCTGGGCAACCTGTGCCAGTGCCTCACCACCCTCACTGCAAAGAACTTCCTCCTTACATCCAGTTTCAATCTCCCTTCTGCCAGTTTAAACCCATTGTCCCTTGTCCTGTCACTGCAAGACCTTGTCAATAGTCCCTCCCCAGCCTTCCTGTAGGCCCCCTTCAGATACTGGAAGCCTACTATAAGATCTCCTCGAAGCCTTCTCTTCTCCAGGTTGAAGAGCCCCAACTCTCTCAGTCTGTCAGCATAGGAGAGCTGCTCCAGCCCTCTGATAATAATCGTGGCCCTCCCAATATAAATAAACAAGCAAATTCACTCCCACCTCCCTAAAAAAACCAAACAAATTCACAGAACTATGTGATTTTCAACACTGACAGATGATTTTGCATTAGAAATTACAGCCTAAAACACAGAAAATTCTCAAAAAAATTAAACCATGGTACAGCATAGTTTGACGTGCAAGAAATTCACAATTTCTTGACAAACTGCCTTAAAATATCTGGTTGCTTACTTCGCTTCCACTTCATTTAAGCTGATAAAATTTATTTTATTCTCCGCTGAAGCAAGTCAAGCCTCTTCCTGTGCTGACCTACACAGCAATATAGAGATTCACATGTTGCTTGTACTACAGCCTCCAAAACTCTGATAAGATACTTTAAAATACTTTGCCTTCTTAAGAATTTACCTATACAAATTTCCCTATATCAACTCACATTTCTGGGCTTTCAAAAATAATTTTTTTAAGTCTTCTGAATTACCAATTGTTGTATCCAAACTTCAGATACATTATTCCAGGTATATGCAGAATTTTTTAGCCTACCATATGTCTGCCCTGTGTGTATTCAATTGCAAGCAAAAAGGATTGTATACAAAATTTAACCGTATAGCTATCAATACTCTGACCAACTGCTAAGCTAACTTCTAAGGCCTGGTACTGTGTCACCCTGCCTGTGCTCCTGACAGCTGTTCCAGAGCTAATACTTAAAGTGTCAAAGATACAGCTTTGTTTCAACTTCAAAATGACAGCTTTTGCAGCTCAAACTAAGTCTAATCACAACAGCCCATTAAATGAGGGTTATAATGCTTAATTGAACTCAGTAATCAGTCTTGGATTATTATTAAAAATACAAACAAAAAAAACAAGAACACCAAAAAAAACAAGGACCAAAAAAACCCAGCAACAGCAATAAACCAAACAAAACCCAAAATCCAACCCAAAAACCCACACAGATTTAAAACCAAAAACTTTTCTACAGAAATTAAGGAATGCCATACTTTTTTATATATTGGCATTTCATTCAACAGCAGAAAAATTCACCTGACCATTACAAATTTTCTTATTTGTGTGTCAGATACAAGAGTTTATTGCCTGTAGGTCAGTCTAATATTTTACCTAAAATCCTGCACTACAATGTGACTATGCTATACTAAACAGTAAATGCTGTAAATACACTTTTAATGTAGTAGCTAACAGAATAAATTCGATTTTCTTAACAGTGCAAAGTATCTTTTTGGAACGTGGTCTTACAATCAAATTATTTGTAGTTGACACACTTTTGAAAGAACAACTCTTCCATGCAGACAAAATTTTATTGCTTCAATCTGCTCAGACTTTGTTTCAAGAAACAAAGATAGTTTTGTAATCCAGGTCAGAAATAGCAGTTCCCACCAGATGTCACTACCGAAGGCTAAAATGTCAAGTGAAAATAATGAACCTCAATAGGTGGAGTTTTAAAACTTCAGGTCATGATTAGAATAGGAAAAAAAAACAAAACACAAAAAAACCAAAACCAATTAGAGGCACAAATACTCTATAGGAAGACAAAAGTCACAAAAGTATGACAGACTCTGCAATGAGGTAATTATGGTCTGGTAGCCATATACCATATGTCTGCACACACTACCCTGACAACAAGGTGAAGATTACCGCCTCCAGCCGCTTATTCATGCTTCTTAACCTATACTAACATATATAAAGAGATATTTATCAGAGAGAGGATAGCCTTTGGTAAAGTAACAGCTAGCATATAGCCCTTCCCTACCTTAATTTTGTGAAAATATTCCTATACAGTTTAAACAGCATCATTTGATTCACACTTTTTCAAAACAGCTTGCCTTGACAGTAGCTACACATGAAGTTATGCTGCGTCTGAGTGGATCTGTAGTAAGTGTTTTGCAGGACAGATGCAAACAGCTGGGACCAAAACCTCTTAGTTTGGTTTAACTGTAGCTAGAAGAGTACATCTGACCTAATCTGACAGAAAAGCAGTTAGTGTCACACCTAGCAAACTCCCCACCTCTGCTGGAGAAAGGGCTGAAGTCCTTACTTTCTGAGCCACACAGTAACATGAGCAATTGTCTGACCAGGATAACACTGCCTAGTACTTCAGCAGCTGCAATCTGTTACAGTGAACCCCGCAGTACTGGAATTTCTATCCCTGTGCACTCAAAATAGCCTGTGCTTGCTGCTCTCTGGCGTTTCAAACTGTAAGAAATGTCTTTTTTCAGGAGACTTATGAAGAATGAGTAATCATCTGAAAAGGAACAGCCCATTTCTGCTGTTTTGTTGTTTTTTCTTTCTTTTTTTTTTTTAAATTTAATTGCCTATTATATTATGCAACTCTCATAAAGATTACAGCAGGTTTGAGTCCCTACGGTGTTGTGACTGAGGTCTGCAACTCAGACCAGCAGTAGGCTAGAAGTAGCAGCTTACTGGAAGGTTTTCTGTGCAGTCTTAAGTCCATGAACAGACATCTAATCTTTATACAAAACCTGACATTTTCTCAATTAATGTCTTCAAACATAAAAGCCTGCAATTGTGCAATCAAGCAAGACCATCTTCCACATGAGACTATAGTCCTCCCTTCTGAGAACACTAGGCATCTACAAAACACTGAATAAGTTGGGTCTTGATGTTTTGGAGATTTTTTTATTCTCTTCATTTTATTCTCTAAAGCTCATCTTTACCTAAAATGAACTGGGAAATTAATGATTACAACTTCAGAGAAAAGATTATTTACAACATGAATAACATTTTTCCTGGTTCTTAAATTGAAATCTCTCTTCCAACTCAAAGCCCAGTATCACAGCATCTTGAAGAAATTAATGTAACACTCTAGGGGATCTTTTGAGGTTAGGATTCTAAGACTGAGTATCAGCATAATTTCTCTTATAAGAAATGTTGCATATTTTATAGCTGTACTTCAGAGTCTTTATAATCAAGGTAACTAACCCAATGATTTTGTAGTCCAAGACAGTGTTTCATTTACCTTCCAAATTGCAAGCATTCAGATTACAAGAAACTAAAGAATTATTAAAATGTACCATTTCTAGAAATTTGCTATATCAACACTCTGCTGGGTTTCAACTCAAGCCTAAGTTTTTCAGGGTTTTCATTTAAAGGACAACCATGACATTTTCAAGCAGGGGTATTTCTTCTTCACGAGCATATGCAACCAAGTAACATTTTAGTGTTGAGGGTTTATTGTACTCATCTTTTAAAGAAAATATCACAAGGAAGTTGAAAATTCTGTGTAGAAAAATCGTGCATTTCTCCATTTTTAACCAGCTTTTGCACATTAATCAGACCTGCTGTACTTTTGCGGACAAACTGTTTGCATTAATTGTTACAATCTGCCCATTGAGCATTTCCAAATTAAACCCTTTTGCTACTTCAGGCCCATTTTTGGGTTGATAATTCAGTTACTGAAAGCATAACTTTTGATCTAGCAGAGAGCACTAAACAGTAAGTGACAGAGGGAAACACCCAAAAGGCAAATCTTTACTCTATTTGCAAGAAGCACATGAAAAACTGTGTTGAACTTTTCTAGTCACGCAAGCTTCAGCACAGATCTTGTAAAATAGAACCCACTTCACTCTGTAAAGTAAAATGTTTTTCTGTCTTCTAAGGTTCATACCAATTCCAGTGCAGAAATCTCGGATCTCTTTAAGAAACAAAAAACACATCCTCACATCCAAAAAAACCTCAAAACAAACACCTGAACAAAAAAACCCCAAACACAACAAACCAATCCAAGCAATACACAATTGAATGACAGATATATTTATTATTCTTTAATTCTGAAACTTAGAAACAAGAACTATCAGTTTTTGAAGGTATTTCACTTGGAAAGAAATCTGAACAGTAATTGAAAATATTTTAATTCAGTTTTCTTTCAAGCTGCCAATAAGCAACATTATGATGATAATTGGCAAAGCCCAGTAAAGCTGTCCTAGCAGAATGACTAACCTGCCACTAATACTTGTCAGCAAAGACTCAGCTGGCACTTTTTCC
>VWYK01097867.1:780-11040 GCA_013399775.1 Semnornis frantzii
TTTCATAGAAAAATTGCAGTGATGCTAGTAAAATTTACATTAACAATAGCTATGGAATAATTTACTGTTTATGAACTTGCAGCTCAGATGTATTGAAGACATCAGTGTCACCATTGAATTGACTAAATATCCAGAGAGAGTGTATAAAAAACAAATGTTTACCATCAAAGTAAGCACAAAACAGTTGTATAAGTAAAAGGTAACTAAGAAAATTACACTATTCCTAACAAGTAATAGTCTTGTGAAGTCAGGTATGAAACCAAAGATTGAGCAAAAGAATGTTTCTAATTACTTGATACTGTCTACAGTTCATGAAGTAAAGGCTTATTTGAAGCGTTTATGTGGGAGAAAGTTGTATATTGCCTGGTGTACATTACTAACTTGCTTAACATCAGTGCTCTATTGTAAGTTTTCTAATTATTTTTAAAGTTTGTCTGCAGGCTGGGGAAAAAATTAAGACAGCAAGCAAGGCTCAGCTGTTTGAAATGCATTTAGGGGCCTTATTTCAAAACAGAAATCTGCAGCTCCAGTGCTAAATGCTTCATAGGTGAGAGTACATGGACAAGAGAACCGAACCATTTACTTTCTCACTGGAGAAGGATTCCTGATTCTGATTAATAGACAAGTTGCCACAGGCAACATTTCTTTTAAAACGGTGACTTCCCATTCCTACCTTGGTCCCTTTAGCAAACACAGTGCAGTTTGAATAAAGCAAGACTGTAGCTGAAATACCTTTTGAACTAAAATTACTGCTTAGTTTGAAAAGTGACTGTATATTTTCACAGTGAGTTTACATATCTGTCTGTACTGTACATGGTAAACAACTGCTTTTTGTAAATATTGACTTGGAAAGACCCCATATATTTTCTAGGATGTCTGCTTGAGTTTAGAAAGTGTGTGACAACCTTAAACATTCCCTTAATCTGCTTCATTCACTGTGACTCCACAGCAGATGCCTAGAAGTGTAGATAAGGATGTGCAGAGCTGAAATTTTTTGAGTTAATGCTAGAAACCAGCCTAACAGAAGTTGGTGTTAAGCTTTGCTGCTGAACATACTACACCAGCATGTTAAAGCTTATGCTGGTTAGGGGAAGGAACTCTGGCTGCTGTGCAAGGAATGAGTAGGTGGGAAGAAGGAGAGGTAGAGAGCTGCAGTCATCTGCTGAGGCTGGAGAATAAGTGGAAGCAAGGTTCTAATTTTAAATGCAAGGTACAGTGCCTTGATAGAACAGCAGAGCACCAACAGGTCTGTTACTAGAAATGAGCAGTATGCATGATTGACCTGACCAGCCAATGAGGCATGAATTGAAACATACTTTTTTCAAACTAGACTCTGCTTTTAAGTAAACTACTTGCTGAAGTAGTGTAGGAGTGTAAATTACATGCCCTTATAGTTGGTTTAGAGAAAACTAAAAGTAGTTTTGAATCATCTTTGCCTCTTGGAAAACTTCTTTGACTCGTAACTGTTTCATCAGTTTTCAAGTCAAAGCTGATATTCATAGCACTGCCCAGCCCCAAAGAGAGAAATCAAGGTAGTGGGCAACAGATCAGTCAGGTGGTGAGATAAAGACAAGTCCATTTAGTAGATGAGCTTGCTTGAATGAGTATAGAACTGTGTAATGCCTGTTAGGAGGACTTTGAGATTCTGGAGGTAACATACTTCAGTATTAGACTTACCTTTAGCTTTTTTTAATGTTTCTGGTTTTCATTTTTACCTGTTGCTTGCTTAACCAGTTGATTTTCAGCTCTGGGTTCTGTCCTTAGTTGCTTTTCTGTTGTTTAGGGGTCTCTTTCAACACATTAGCAGCTGTCGTTCTCAGTTGCTTTAGACTGTGAAGGGTTGATCTTGCCTACTACAGACTGCTTGGCCATCAGTGCTACTGTATTTCTTTTTCCATTGCTAGTAATGAGGAGGGGGACTATGAGGACATAACTCACTGGCTAGCATATGTTTGAAACCCCTAAAATATCAATTACTTCAATTGTTTATTTTAATGAAATGCTAAAGGAACTTGGTCTCCTTTGAGAAGGTCTACTTTACCTCAGCCCCTTCTTTATGTAAGAAATGTAATTTGCTTCCCATGGTCTACCTGAATACAAGTCCAGATATGCTAGCAGCTCTTTTTTGCAATACTGCACTGCAAATTGTAAAACAGAACAGTTATTTCCTGCTTTGTAGCAAATGCAGAGTCCAGTGTTATGGAAGAGCATTCAGAAGAGCCTGGGATGGAGCATATTTTGAGAGCCTGTGGTCATCCTCCATCTAGCAGTGAAGATCAAACAAAAGACCTCCTCAGTAATGGTGTCTTATTTTACATTTGTCTTAACTCTTTGTTAAAAGAATGGACCTGCAAGAATGACTCTTAACAATTCTAGAAGTATTCATTGTACAGGCTGTCGGGAGCGGTGCCATCAATAAAACTCTGTATCTTCTTCAGCTCAGTAGATGCAATTCCAAACTGGGGATAGTATTCCATTGCTCTTGTTGTCTCAGAAATGGCCTTATAGCTGTGACTAGATAAAATTTAGAAACAGAGCCACAGCTTTGGTAGCTCATTCATCTTCTAGATTAACACTGTTGCTATTTAAACGTTGTGGTGCCAAAGATTTGTTCAAAAGAATCATGCTAGAAACTGCTTTGTATATGGGAATCCAAAATTGATCAAACCAGCAGTCTTGTTCCCTCCATTTCATCCTTTGTGCAAGAGCTGAATGTAGTCTGGATTCTTTAAGAAGCTAAATGCTAATCTTGCATCCTTTCAAAGTCCATTTAGCAACAGTATTATTGTACTATCTTCCAATCTAGTTGCATTCATTGTGGTGTGTGTGTGGCGGGTTTTTTGTTTGGTTTTTTTTTTTTTTTCCCCCTGTTCCCAGTTCCATTGGAATGAGATCAGATTTAATAAGGTTTTCTTTGCCTACCTTCTGACTGATTACAATTGAGACTATACTTTAGGTGATTTGAGCTGCAGGATGTATGACTTCAAGCCTTTGCCAGAATACCTGCTTTTCTGTCTTTAAGTTGTAGTTTGTTCTTTCTTTATTTGTCATTATGCCACCCAGGGTAGGTTAAGAACCACAGTGCCATGGCTGAACCCTTGTGAGTATTCCTTAAACATAAAACAGGAATAGAAATATATTCCTAGTTCATTCCCAAACTAGTATTGGAGGCAAACTGTAATAATTCCAAATTTATTACCAAAAGTAGTATATGATCTCTCCTTGCAGGAGGTATGGTGGAAGAAGATGGATATTGGTCAAGTGAACCTAAGGGCAGTTACTTGACACTTACGAAGACCAGTTTTGGTGGGACAGCCATTACCCTGAGCTTCATTCTTAGATCAGAGAGTTATGCTGGGAAAGCACCTTTGAAGGATCTCTTCTCTGTTTTAGGAAAATGGGGGGGAGACTATAAGAAGTGAATGTGGATGTTCACATCAGCTGACAGGATCGAGCTCATGGTTCAGTTATCTGTTGCATGTTATAGCAATAGAGAATAGCAGGGGATATCAATGGGAGCACAAGTAGTGTATCACTGCTGCCTTGGTAACCTGCTGCTTTTTGAGAGCTATTATGGCAGCAATTTGAAATTCTCATGTGATCAATCAGTGCATCTCTTCAACCCAGGAGGAATACATTTTATTAGTTACATTTAGTATTTTTAATATTAATGCACTGTCAGAGTGCAAGGAACAATGATGCTTCTTAATACTGTTTCTTGGAGATAGTATAGTCTGTGGAGGTCTAACATTGTATATGCTGCTCCAGCTTTATGGTCATAGTTACATGGTAACTGGCAAAAGCTGGTCACTTGGATTTTTGAACCCCTACACAACAGTGCTGTGGGATACTGGGCATAGGACAGAGGAATATAAAGTGAGTTGGCTTTTTGTTCCTGTACATCTACACCCAAAACTGCAAGGCTTTTAACTTGCAGATAACTTGGAAGATATGATCTCCTCTAATTACTGATTTTAGAATATTGGAAAGATTCTTCCAATTGAACTGGATGCCCAGAAGTGGATAAGAGTGTTTAGGGTAGGCACTGGGAAAATATGGATGTTTTAAAGGTATGATTAATCTGACCAAGTGTAGGCAACTTCTTTAGGATGAGACAACTCATTACATAACCCAGATGTTTAGTAATTCATTGAATGATTTGGGTTGGAAGGGACCTTAAAGATCCAAATCCCCCCTGCCATGGGCAGAGTTGCCTTCCATGAGAGCAGATAGCTCAAGGCCTCATACACCCTGGCCTTGAACACCTCCAGGAAGGGGGCATCCATGACCTTCCTGGGCAACCTGTTCCAGTATTCATTACGCTGTCACTGTAAAGAAGTTGCTTCTAATATCTAGTCTAAATCTGCCCTCCTCAAGCTGTAATCCATCCCCTCTCATCCTATCATGAGTCCTTGTTGTGGCAGTTACAGAGTTAGCACTCTAGTTTCATTTGAAATTTTAAATAAAGAATTGTATTGGATGCAGAAGAACAACAATAAGGTAAATCAATATAATTTCATTAATTTGCTGGACTAGTATATAATCTGATGAGTAAATAATTTTCCTTCTTGGCCTTTCTGCCTCCTGCATCACTTGCTCCTTAACTCCTCCTCACTGGCTGATTTCTGCACTAACCTTGGCTGAATAATAACAGCTGTGGCCTTTTTTGTTTTCTTACTGGGGGGAGGAGCAGAAGGTTGTTAGCCCCTTCTGGGCATCATCTGTGTGGGGGGTTGTTGAGGAACAATTTAGGGGGATCCATGTGAGGATCCTTGTGTTATTCTTAAATTGTAAATACTTGTAAATATATTTTTGTACATATGCATTGTATTATATGCTTGTAAATTTCAACTTGCTGTAAATATGTAGTTTCCTTTGCTTCTAAGCCATCTGAGCTAGCTTGGTAAATTTATTTTGGGGTAATCTCAACCCACCACACTTGCGAAAGGTTGCTTCCTGGCTTTCTTGTAGCCCACTTTCAGGTACTGAAAGGTGCTGACTGCTATAAGGTCTCCCTGCAGCCTTCTCTTCTCCAGTCTGAACAGCCCCAAGTCTCAGAGCCTGTCCTCACAGGGCAGGTGCTCCAGCCCTCCGATCATCTTCACAGCCATCCAACAGTTATGTGTCCTACCAGAGGCACCAGAACTGGACGCAGCTTTCCAGGTGGGGTATCGCGAGAGCAAAGGGGAAGAATCACCTTCCTTGTCTTGCTGGCCACACTTCTTTTGATGCATCCCAGGATACAATTGGCCATCTGGGCTGCAAGTGCATACTGCTGGTTCCAGATGTGCTTTTGTCAAGTGACACCCCCAAGTCTGTCTCCTCAAGACTGCTCTCAAGCCATTCCTCACCCAGCCTATATTTGTGCTTGGGATTTCCCCAATCCAAATGTAGGACCTTCCACTNTATTTTTGTACATATGCATTGTATTATATGCTTGTAAATTTCAACTTGCTGTAAATATGTAGTTTCCTTTGCTTCTAAGCCATCTGAGCTAGCTTGGTAAATTTATTTTGGGGTAATCTCAACCCACCACACTTGCGAAAGGTTGCTTCCTGGCTTTCTTGTAGCCCACTTTCAGGTACTGAAAGGTGCTGACTGCTATAAGGTCTCCCTGCAGCCTTCTCTTCTCCAGTCTGAACAGCCCCAAGTCTCAGAGCCTGTCCTCACAGGGCAGGTGCTCCAGCCCTCCGATCATCTTCACAGCCATCCAACAGTTATGTGTCCTACCAGAGGCACCAGAACTGGACGCAGCTTTCCAGGTGGGGTATCGCGAGAGCAAAGGGGAAGAATCACCTTCCTTGTCTTGCTGGCNAGTTATGTGTCCTACCAGAGGCACCAGAACTGGACGCAGCTTTCCAGGTGGGGTATCGCGAGAGCAAAGGGGAAGAATCACCTTCCTTGTCTTGCTGGCCACACTTCTTTTGATGCATCCCAGGATACAATTGGCCATCTGGGCTGCAAGTGCATACTGCTGGTTCCAGATGTGCTTTTGTCAAGTGACACCCCCAAGTCTGTCTCCTCAAGACTGCTCTCAAGCCATTCCTCACCCAGCCTATATTTGTGCTTGGGATTTCCCCAATCCAAATGTAGGACCTTCCACTTGACGTTGTTGAATTTCATGATGCTGGCTTGGACCAACTTCTCAAGCCTGTCCAAGTCTCTCTGGATGGCATCTCTTCCCTGCAGCATGTCAACTGCACCACACAACTTGGTGTCATCCACAGACTTGCTGAGTGCACTCAATTCCACTGTCCATAATTGCTGATGAAGATGCTGGACAGCACTGGTCCCAGTACTGACCCACAAGGGACACCACTTGTCACTGTCACCCTTTTGGACATTGAGCCATTGACAGCAGTTTTCTTGAGTGCAGCCACCCATCCACTTCCTTATCCAGCGAGTAGTCCACTCCTCAAGTTGTTGGTTAAGTGTGAAGGGAATTTCACGTAAATCAACACGATGAATCCCACTGAAGGTATTAACATTTGACAACTTTGCAAAGAAACTTTGTCATCATGCAAATATGAAGTTGAACTTCATGGAGTTACTTAGGTGTAATAAATCTATACTGTCTCTGTGCTGCCACTAAGAATTTTTAATAAATGCAAAATTTCTGCATGTGACAAGCTTTAGTATTAAACAGGTTTTGAATATAGCAACTGGTCAGACTGGATTTGGGAATCTCAAGGTTGTTTGCTCAAATTCCTTGTGTCTTTATTGCAATAATGTCTTGCAGAGCACTTAGACTTACATGATAGAAGCTGCAGGAAATAAATATTTTTATTTCTTACTTCTTTACTAGAGTGTGAGTTTTTGTCAAATGTTTTGTGCCTTGTATTGTCTTGGCCAACAGCAAGCTTTAAAAAAGCCCAACAAACCAATGTAGAAATCCTCCAAGTATTACCAGAGTAATGGTGAAAATGTTTTTTATATAACAGACAATTTCATCACATACTAAACGTGTACCTTGATAAATACTTACTACACATGAAATTCTTCTTCCTCACTATTGGCGGTCCTGGGTATTGTACTTGTTTTATGAAGGTGGTATTACTGGATTGTGATTGAAGAATATATTGAGGAGATACTAATTCGCAGAAAAATCCATTAATTTTTAAAATATCAACCTGCCTTTTTCTTTCCACCTCCTCACCAAACAAAATGACCCAAACAAAGGGAGAATCTGTCATTCTAGATTAGCATGTTATTTCTATTTACATTTGCACATCCATTCCCTGCATAGACCATTTACAGTTAAAGCTGTAAAACTGTTCAAAGTTTTTCTCTTACATCATTGTAATCTGTATTTTGTGATCATTTGAAAGAAACATAATAGGGCTATCTGAGTCCATCCACAAGGACACCTTTCAAATGGGTATCTGTAATGCAGAATGTAGATGTATGCAGCAAGTGCAAACAATGCACTTAAAATTGGTGGCTCTGAATATTGACGCTTGAGTGATTTTAATCAAATTTTCCTTTGGAGCTGCAGACTGCAATTTGTTTGGGTAGTACATAAGAGATCTTCTGTGTGCTGTAGCTGCAATTTCAAATTGCAGTAGCAAAGGTATGTGAAATAAAATAGATGATAAGTTGAGATTTAGCTGTCCAAACTTGAATATTTTCTGCCATTTCTGAATTTCTAGGATGTCTTCAGAAAAGGTCTGGACACAGTCCACAGGGAACTTACTGTCTTCTGGGACAGTAGCTAGAAGCCAAGCAGTGTATCCTGCTCAAAGTAGGTGTATCTGTTTAGGCACCTGAATTGCTCTCCTCAGGCTTAGAAAATGAGAGCCAAGAGGCTAGTTTCCCAAGTCATGATAAATAGTTTCCAACCATTGAGGGATGGTTATACTGAGAATGGGAGATTTCTGAAAGAACAGATTTCAAGTGTGCCTCTGAGTACATGAAGAAGAGAGGGAGTAACACATGAGCTAGCCAAAAAATGAATTTTATTAGCATGCCTATTTTGGGATGAAATTTCTCAGGAAAGTCTCTTACTAAAGACCATTACATACTCTTGTTCCCATTGCTGCTTCTAACTTGATACCCTCCGTGTGGTCCAGATTCTTAGAAGTTCTCTTTTTGAGGCTTTTTTTTTTTACCTTCACATCTGCTCAGTGTTGATGGGAAGATTGTGTGGGGCCAAACAGAAGACGCAGGTAAAGCAATGAAGAGTATAACCTTGGAGTATATTTATAATCTTTTCAACAAAGGATTACAAAGAAACAACTCCCTCAGTGTCTTCCAGAAAGGTTTGATTCTTTGGCTTCTGGCTCCAACTGCCCAAATGATAATTTACTTACCAGAAATTACAGTTAATTAAAAAGTGGGTAATAGATGTATTGTACTGCAACTACTGAACTGTCAGGTGGTAGTAGGTGAGAACTCTAAAAGATGAAGACCAGAAATTCCTAGCTGCAGTGAAATTTACTACTGTGTTGTGTTCACAACTCTTAAAGGCAGAGTCTATCTCCTTACCTGAAATTCTGACAAACATTTTTTAATCCCAGTGATCTTTTTTAAAGTAGTAATAACATGCTAACGTGCTGCTGCTGTACATGGAGAAAGGTATTGATTTCCCTCTTCCAGAAACATGTGAATAGAATGGACTTGAGTACTGTTGGCAAGACCCTAGAGATTCTGCAAAATGTTTCAGTAAAATATGTGACTCTAGGCAGCGTGAAACCCACTTTCAGAATGTTTGCAACTTGAAAAATTGCATTATGTGTTGAAGAGAAAGAAGCAGGAACATCTGTGAATCTTAAAAATCATTGCGTCTTGTACGCTTGAATTCATTACATATAAGCTGAAAATACTTGACAATTTCAGGACTTGAATGTATTTTAATTGTGATGAAAGAAATGCTCATCATAGTTTGTAGTGATAATTGGAGTGACTATTGGCAGCTTCTGCATTGACATTTAAGCATGTTTGTCAGAAGACAAGTTTTTTTTTAATTATTCATCATCTTGTAATTTAATATTGTACATCCTACAATAGCAGTATTTCCAGAATTGTGTTGTTGAAGAAAATGCATTGGACTGCCTTAGATTCAACACAAATTCTCCCTTCAGAACTGGCTGGAAAATTTACAGTTTATGAAGTCTAATACACAATATTTGAAGTGCTTGAAGGTTGGGCACGTATAGCAAAAACAATGAACCATTTCACTGAGCAGCTGAAATATTTTAATTCAGCTCTGCAGTGCTTTCCAAGAAACTCAATGCAGTGCAGCATAAAAACTGGCCTGTAACACTCCTCCAGAGGGGGGATTACAGCTAGTAGTCTTTGTCTGGTTATCATCTATTTATGTTTTAAAGGGTGGTAAATCAAGCATTCAAGTTTTAATAAACTTATCCACTAGATTCAGAGTTGCTTTGAATGTATTTATTTTGGCTGTAAGTGCCAGTTTCCCCTTGAGATGTGCTTGCTTGGTGGTTTAACCTATTTCCCCTCCACTAGCAGCAGCAGGCTGTCAGAACTAGATAGGAGCAGCTTTTTCTGGAACAAACTGGTTTGAGGAAGTTGCCAATTTTTCAGCACCAGTTTTGACATAAAAAGAATAATTACCACTTTCCTCATTTCTCAAAATTGATTCAACTGTTATGGCATACAATATAATCTCTCAAATGAAGTCTTTAAATTGTTTGTTTTTAACAGCAAAATGGGGCCTGGGTAAATCTAACCAGTTTACCCTCAACCCCGTGCATTTTGGTGAATAGCCTTGCAAGTATTAATGGTGTCTATATATATAGAGAGAGAGAGAGTAAAGATTTTGTAGCTCACAACTGAAATGCCCTGTTTTTTTTCAATGTAGTTATGCTTAAATTATTAATTCTAAAATTCTGGGATAGTCTTCAGTCTCTGACATACTTTCTATTAAGGTTAAGTAACCTGCCCATTTGTTTAAAAAAACAACACCTCTGTGACTTGCTTTTAGTATTTTTTTTTTATCTGAAATCAATATAATTAATATTTCGAACAAGACATCTGTAAAATCAAGTACACAAGTGACCTGCAGAATGAACCCCAAAACTTGTAGAGAGTTATGAAGTAGATAAGTTTACTACAGTGCTGGGTACAGGGAGGAAAGCTCCAAACCTGCACACCCTATGCTGCCACGAGCCATGATTTATGCTACAAGAGCATACATATTCATGCAAAGAGGTAGAGTTATTACAATTAC
Source organism: Semnornis frantzii (assembly GCA_013399775.1). NCBI lineage: Eukaryota > Metazoa > Chordata > Aves > Piciformes > Ramphastidae > Semnornis > Semnornis frantzii. The sequence goes on from VWYK01097867.1 coordinate 10,973, forward strand.
TTCTTAGAACAGGTGTGATTATTAATATTAGTTCTTGGAGCTCACTAACATAGGTGTTTTCCCATTCT
>VWYK01097869.1:0-39490 GCA_013399775.1 Semnornis frantzii
CTGCTTTCCAGCAGTTCAGCCCCTAACCTGCACTGATGCACAAGATTATTCCTCCCCAGGTGCAGGANTGCACTGATGCACAAGATTATTCCTCCCCAGGTGCAGGATTCTGCACTTGCCTTTGTTGAACTTCTTTACATTGGTCTTGCCCAACTCTTGAGCCTGTCCAGGCCTTGCTAAATGTTAGTATAGTTATCTGGTTTGTCAGTTGTTCCTTCCATCTTTGTATCATCAGCAAACATGCTGAGAGTACACACTGTTCCTTCATCTGGGTGGCTGATGAGTGTGTTGTAGCATTCTGGAGCCAGCACTGACCTCTGGGGAACACCTCTAGCTACAGGCTTCCACCTAGATTTTGCACCATTGATCACAATCCTCTGACCTCTGTCATTCAGACAATTTTCAATCCATCTCACTGTCCATTCATCTAACTCACACTTTCTAAGCTTACCTATGAGGATGTTATGAAAGAGAGTGTCAAAAGTTTTGCCGAATTCGAAGTAGACAACAACCACTTGTCTCCCCTTATCTACCCAGCTGGTCACAACACCATAGAAGGTTATCAGACCGGTGAAGTATGATTTGCCTTTGCTGAATCCATATTGACCACTACTGATAAAGTTCTTTTCCTCCACATGCTTTGATCTCATGCCCAGGATAAGCTGTTTCCTCATTTTTCCAGGGATAGAGGCAAGGCTAACTGTCCTGTAATTTCCCTGCTCCTCCTTGCCTTTTTTGGAAGACTGGAGTGACAGTGGCTTTCCTTCACTTCTTAGGCACCTCTCCTGTTCTCCACAATCTTTCAGAAATGATGGAGTGTACTTCAGTAACAACCTTAGCCATCTCCTTCAGCACTCATGGTTGCATCCCATTGAGGGCCATGGATTTGTGAGTGTCCAGATTGTCTGAGTGAACTCTAATCCAGTCCTGCTTGAATAAGGGAGAGTCTTTCTCCCTCCAAACATTCTCTCCTTCCTCCAGGGATTGGAGACTGGCCTTAGCAGTAAAGGCTGAAGCAAAGAAGGCATTCAGTAACTCTGCCTTCTTTGTTGCCTTCTCTGTATGGGTTGCCAGGTCACCCATCTCATTCAGCAGCAGGCCCACATTTTGCCTGGTATTCCTTTTGCTGCTAAAGTACTCGAAGGCCTTCTTGTTATTGTTTACAAACTTTGCCAGATTTAAATTCAAGACATTTCCTGGTAACAACACTACATACTCTGGTGACATTCTGCATTCCTCCCAAGTGGCCAGTCCCTTTTTCCACATCCCATGAACTTCCTTATTCAGTCTGAGTTTTTCTAGAAGCTTCTTGCTCATTCTTGGAGGTCTTCTGCCTCCTCCACTTGATTTCTTACTCATGGGGATGCAACAGTCTTGACCTTGGAGGAAGTTGTTCTTAAATATTAACCAACTCTCTTTACTTCTCCTGCGTTCTATAGCCCTAACCTGTGGGATTCCTCCAAGTAGGACTTTGAAGAGGTCAAAGCTGGCTCTCCCAAAGTCTAGGGTTGCAGCCACTACTTATTACCCTGCTACATTCTTGCATGATCCTTAACTCCACCATCTCATGGTCACTGCAGCCAAGGCTGCCTCCAACCTTTACATCCCAAACCAGACCTTCTCTGTTCATTAACATGAGGTCCAGCAGTGCACTTCTTCTTCGAGGGTCCTCCACTATCTGTGTCAAAAAGTTACCACCAATGCACTACAGGAACCTCCTGGACTGATTGCACCTCACTGTGCTGTTTTTACAACAAATATCAGGGTGATTGAAGTCCCACATGATAATCAGAGCATGTGATCATGAGGCTACTTTAAGATGTCTGTAGAAGGCTTCACTGATTTTCTCTTTCTGATCAGTAATGCACAGGTCCAGCTCTTAGGTGAGTTATACAGGCTGGAGAAGACATCTTCTCTGCTTTGTGAATAGGAAGGGAACTCTGAGAGTCAAGTGCTGCTCTGCCAGAATGGACCACTCCTGTTTGAGTATTTTTGGCTAGAAGAAATTCAGGAAGAAGTGAGCATAGAGAGCATAGATATGGACACAAATACAGATAGCGAAATGGAGGCAACAACCAATAATGTGGGAAGGCTCTGAAAGACAGGAGGAGTTGGGATAAGACAGATTTTTAACAGAGATCAACCGTCCAGACCATTCCACCATATAAAACTCTCAATCTTCATCTTTAATTTATGAATATGCAGTCAGAGCCTGGCATGACAATGGTGGCTTAACTGCTGGGAGCAAGGCTCTCTTTCAAACAAAAGCATAATCTGTGTTCTGTGAAAAGTGGGAGCAGTGAGAAGATTGAAAGCAGTGAAAGTAAGGTCTCAATATTGTCAAATTATTTTGATTATTTTGATTCCACAGGAGCAGACTTTTAATGTGAATGCTTTTAAAGGGTTATTATCTCTACTGCAACATGTTATTAACTAAAAAGACAAAGATGACACAAAACACTTCAGTTGAACTAAAATAGCTTTATGGTATCTATTGTGGAGATCTGTGGGGATTTCTTGGTTTGATTTGGGGTTTTTTGGGAGGGGTTATTATTTGGGTTTGGATGGTTTTATTTTTTTCCTCTCATTCCTATCTAGAGCAGAAGGAAATGCTGAAGTCCTGAAATCAAGGCAAAGTGAAGCATCACTCCCTCTCACAACACTCTGTGAATGATACTGTACTCCGAGATGCTTTGCTGCCATTTATATCTTAGCTGTCTTACATCACCTTCAGCCCTTGTCATGGAGTTCTGCAAGCCTCTGGAACAAGAAAAGCAATAACTGGGTAAGGTAGCAGAGGCTATCCCTGTCTGACAGGTTGGTGGAGGCGAGTGCGAAAGGAACGGGAATCTGCACAGGGCTGAGAGCCAGGACAAATGAACCGTGTTGTGCTTTCACTGTGGGCAGCTGCCCACCTCTCTGCGCCTGCTTGCTGCTGCCCACAGAGGCAGCAACAATGCTCTTATTCCATAATTCAGAGCTTCAGGAGGCACAGGAGAAGGGCTACAGAATAACCCAGTGGGGCAAATTTTGTCACCACCTCCAGACATACAGTTCTGTACCAGCGCTGCCCAGAACAGAAGAAAGCAGGAGCTTTTGGTTTAACATCTGAGGGTAGAGGTTTGCACCTGCCCTTCAGAATATGCCCAGTTTTGTAGGTCAGAAGCCTGGTGCAAGTGGGTGAGTCTCCTGCTTCTGTTGCATGTGAGTCCTGTGTGTGAATGCAAAGAGAGAGGAGAAACACAGACTCTCCCCCACCCTGTAATAAATGAGAAGAGAAGGTAATTTTCGTCTTGCCCTGGTGGGTGGTGGGGCTAATCTGGCCATGCCATATCTGCATGTTCTTATGGCTCAAGGACATGTATAATCCCATCCTGAAAGTAAATCGTTTCTTATGGGAAACATAAAGATCCCCACCCTGGATTTCGCAGATGGCTGAAATGGTCTTCCAGACAGATGTTAGCAATTAGCTGTGGAGAGGAGGCCTGCCATGGGGGTGGAGGGCTGTGGGGGCTGCCCTGGCACTTTGAGGTACACAACCATGGAAAGTGGCTGCATTGGAGCTCCAGAGGGTGTGGGGTTAAATCCAGAGCCATTTGAGCTCAAAGCTGGGGGAGGTAGAGGGAAACTAGTCCTCTGACATCCCAGAGAGAAATCTGGAAAGGGAGTGCCCAACCAAGACCCTCAATTCTCCTCCTCCTCCTCCCCTTCTGACCTAGGAGTTACAGCCAGGGAAGTTCTAGTAACAGGGCTACAAGGAAAGCAATGCACTGCTAGAAACCCTGCATGCTCAGAGCACGAGCATCCCTGCCCAGCTTCCTGCACTGTTTGTCTTTTGAGAGGTTTAACAGAGAAAGAGGAGAGGCTGAGCATTGGGGTTTCAAGTTTTCCTGTCTCAACTGATCATTCCTCACATCCCTTGATGACTCCAGAAATCGTGGCTTTTTAAAAAGCAAATAGACACATTTTTTGTTGGACATTGGGAGTACCTCCTGGCTTGCATCCTCCATCCCATATGTCCAGCTCCTCCTCGGATGCCAGGAGCATCCAATGGTGGATATCATAACTGGTCCCACAGGTGTCATCCAGCAGCTACGAGTCAGACTCCCAGTGGTGGTCCTACACATCTGGCAATTAAAAACACCAAACTCTTTAAAGGAATATAGATTATCTCCTCTGGTCAATGGTTTCAAGAATGTCAGGAGGCAACTGAAAGACTGCTGTGGCAGGATAACATCACCAGGTTTTACTGTCCCCATGGGGAGGCAGCTCACCCTGTCGCAGGCAGAACTGCTCTTGGAAAAAGGCAGAAATTACAGCCAGTCTGCAAAGTTCAACAAGGGACTTTAAATGGAAGATGTTGGATAGTCTGGTAGCAGGGAGAAGGCACTGAAAGAGAAGGGGAAAGAAAACATCTCTAAAATCTGATGGGCTGTTTGAAGGGATCATATCTGGAAACACCCTTTCAGATCCTCAGCTGGAGGAGAGGGAAAGGCTGGAGGAGAGCCCATTGCCTCCTAGGTTCACTTAGCTCCTGCCAGCTTTACAATGCTAGCAAACCTTGCTGTCTCCTCAATTTCCTTGCACACAAACTCATGTCTGAGACAAAGATCACAACCCAGACTATCTTTGGTGTTTGTCACTACATCATGCAAAAAACTTTCCCTGACTTGGTTGCAAATACTGGACAAAGAAGGGAAGTGCTTCAATACTCCCTTACAAAAGGTATTCTCCACTTTCTCTGCCATCAACAATTAGTCACGCCAAAGCCCTGGAGAGAAATACGCCTGAAGATGCGCTGTGGGAGAGGATGCAGGCACAAGATCCTATCTCCCACTTCAGTATATGGGAATCTACTGCCTTTGCAGATGCTGTGTATTAGCATAGCCCTGGCAGAACATTTGTCATCTACAGGAATATTAAATATCTTAGAGAGTGCAGAAAATTAACAGGCATGAATAAGGTATTTGATAGCTAATTTATCTGGATTTCACAATAATTAATTAAGTTTCAGCCACAGGATAACTTAAAATTCTAAAGAAACTTGGCTGCACACTGCATTCTCACCAATAATGTGAGAATTCTAGAAAACTACTTCAGGAAATCAAGGAGAAATATTCCTCCCACACAAGTGTGCTTAACTTTGATATATGTGTTTGGGCCTCCTAAATGAAAGAAGGGTGTTAGTGCAGCAGGGTTTGGGACTGGGAAATGTGAGCTACAAAATGCAGGTGATGATGGTTCCCAAGGACTCAAACCAAAGGGATGCTCATGATAGCAAGAGATGACATGGGTTTAACCAAGGGTTCTCCACAAAACAAAGTTGCAGGTCTGCATTGCAAACCTCGCCCGTAACAATGGGAGAGAGAACACACAATTTCACCCTACTAACATTTATTTAAGAAAAGGTGGCAACCAGGTAGACCACTTTAAGAAGTGGTTCAGGGCACCTTCTGTATCACATACATTCTTTGATAAATCAGCTGCCAGAGCTTCATTCTGCTGATTACAACTGGAGGTGTCATGCAGATTTCTAAAAGCCTGTATCCTGGAAAGGAACAACTGAGAGATGCAAACAAAAGGTCTGGCTGTAGACCTGTCAGAAAGATGCCATACAAGACAGTTTAAAATAATTAATGCTACAGGATGGTATGACTTTGAATCACCTATTGAAAATTCTAACCCTGCAGAGTTACAGGCAATGACAGGCAAAATCTGTCAGGAAGCATCTTGCTGCAATCTCTGATGAAAACAGAGGGAGAAATAGCTTAGTTTCAGATGTCAGTTGAAAAAGAGAACTGAAAGTGGTAAATGGAGGCTATCCCAATAGTTCCAGCTTTTATGCTTGAGTATTTTTTTTAATCGCATCTACAGTTTCTTGGTTTTCAGATTGAGACAGTGATTAATCAGTTTGCAAATTATGAGAAGTTATTATTCTATGAAAAGAGACTTATGAATATCTAAGAGGTAGAAAAACATCATTATTATAACCTTACAAAAACTACCTACAAATTTCTTTGATTTTGTGGGGTTTGCTTTGTTTTTTGGGTTTTGGTTTTGTTTGGTTGTTTTTTTTGTGGGTGTTGGTTGTGGGGGGTTGTTTGTTTTCTGATTTGTTGGTGTTCTGTTGGTTTGGGATTTTTTTTAAGATTGCTTGTATCTAGAAAGAAGACAGATTCTTTTTTCTGAAGGAAATTTACTACTGAAAGGTGATGCAGAATTGTAACTGAACTTGTTGGGATGCTCGTGGGAGCTTCTAGCATGTGGGAATATGAGGCAGCTCCTAAAGACTGTAACTGACAGTTGTAAAATGGTTACTTTTGAGAGTAATCAGATAAAGTCAATGAGCCACTTACCTGCATCATTCATTTTCTGTGCTGTCTACCTGTTTTCTTCCTTCTAATTGTAGGTTCCTGAAAAAGAAAGGCCAAGAAATTCTCCTGGATAGACTGTATTGTAATAAGATGTAGCTTTTGCCCATTCTAGCACTTGGAAATTGTGTTTTGATTTATTATGTGTGGTTTGGCAAATGTTCTTCTGAAAGCTGCGGGAAATTGTCTGTAGAAACCATGCTTGCTCTGAATGCAGCAAGCACAGAGGCCTCTGATGGGCTCCTTAGAGACTACTGTGAATGGAGCCAATAAAACAGAAAGCCAAAGGAAACATTTGTGTTACAGTCCAGGAGGAACCAGATCTTGGTTTTATCAGTCTCTTCAGCCTTCCATGATAGAAACCTTCTCTAAATGTGCTTGTCATTAAGTCAAAGTAAACACACTCTGCATCTCCAGTCCAGAAAATACACACTGTACTCTGGCACATCTACACTCCTGGACTGTCATCATCTCTGGTCCAAGACTGAACCTCTTCTCCAGGGGAGCAAAAAGCTGCTGCTAGTTTTGCAGTGGCTGATGCTGCACGTGGTGGAGCAGAGCCTGGGAAGACAGCAACTTGATGCCCCACAAATTAATGTTTAGTACAGTTGGATTCCAGGAGGCCTGAAATACTTATGTAGTGAACTCTGCAACATCAGGCCGTGGTCTCAGCCTGGTCATGTAGAGCAGGTGTTCACAGGCCCTACAACTATCCTACCTCCTTGTATCATTTCTGCCTGCCTGTTAAGGCAACAGCCACAGGTGGGAGCTCAGGAAATACATGCAATGCTTTTTGACCGTCTGTCTTTCAGGAAATTATTGGAGATCTTATGAGCAGTGTGGCCCATGTGTAAGCCAAGCGTGAGCAAACCCCACACACCCGTATTAGAAATGTTGTGCCTGGCTAGTTTTTCCCAAGCACCATCCAGCCCCAGAGAGCAGGACCTGGTGGGGCACAACATCGTTATGAAAGGGTAAAATTCCTCTCTCTGCATGTCAGGGCCCACCCAACATTCAAATTCCAATGAAGTGTATCCTATAGAAAGACCCTTGGACAACATTTCAGCTCACTGTGGGTACAAACACTGAGAAAAGCCATGCAACAAGTCTGAGATGCCCATTGCTGCTGATGCCGACACAGAAATCTGTCCTTGATCCCACCCAGCTGCAGGGTCATTATTCCTGTGGGTGCATAAGTATCTGTGGGAATGGGACATTTGGCTGGTGTCACTTAGCAGGGTTTTTCTCATGGCCTTGACTAGGATTTTACTCCTAAATCTCCTTAATAATCTTAAGGCACTCCCACATTCATTCCCTGTTAAAACACAGCTGAGCAGAGCAATAAAGGTCAAGGAAACTACAAATGCAGGAGTCTCAACAAGGTACTCCAAGCACTGGACTACAGTCCTAAGTAGCAGCAATGACTTTGTCTGCTCATGTATTTGCTGTCCTCGTAGTTAAAGGGTATGATTATGGTTTTTGATCAAGAAATGCCTGGATTTTCTTTCTGACTGCAGTGTTAGGTACAGCATGTCTCCAGCAGTGTTCAGCTCTCCATCACTACCCCCTCCAAAGCACAGCCACAGGGAAGTCTGTCAGTTCAAAAATGGAGTTCCTTGCTTAAAGTATCACAGTTCTTGAGGAAAGGAATTGCTGTAGAGTCCTTCCAGAAGAGCCTCCACTTCACTATTGTCAGAAGGAAGAATGGGCTTTCCTGTACATTTCAGCCTCTGCCTCCTGATGCTTTGCCACTGTTGTGCCTGGATGCAAAATTCAAGAAGAGTTCTCGATATCTGATCAGTCTGAAAACACCTGCAGCCTGTTGTCTTTTTTAAAATCTGTATCATAAAGTTTTAGGGATTTACCCTGATGATCATTTCCCAGTGGGGTTGTGACCTTGCCAGCATCACCATGCCTAAAAGCCTCTGCAGTAGGAGTGACATTCCTGCTGTGACGTTGCTCAATAAGCACAGACATACTTCCTTTCCTCAGCCAAAACTGTTCAAACAGCAGTACGTAAAAGCAGAGAGATCTGATTTTTCCTACACAGCACTGCAGTATTTACTCCCCATGAAAGGGTTGTTCCAGAAACCGAATCCTACCTGTAGCACAGTGTCTTACCACTTCTCCTCTGCCAGAGCCAAATGGCCCTGAGAGGTAAGGAAGTGTCATGAGAGTTTCACAAACTCTGTGGTCCCCATAAATCACTGATGTCAGTCATTCAGCAAGACATGTGCTCCAGCAGCTTGCACAAGGTCTGGCACACAAAGTCGGCACACAGTGTGGCACATGCACCCTGAGACACAGACAGCAGTTGAATTTTAGTCTCAGTAGTCCCAGTGAAGTGTGCTAAATGTGAGGTCATCCTTAGCATTGTCATTCCTTAGCAGTGTCTGGGTTCTCGATATTACCAGTGGCATTCAACACAGAGCACTGCCCTGATAGGTGGGCAAAATATAGAGGAAAGATAATGCTAAAAGTGCACCGTAGTCTCCACTCGAGTGCCCATCCACACCACTACCACTGCAAGGTACTAGCAGGATCATTAAATGCCAAAGGTCTTCATGCCAAGTACACATCAAAAAGTCACTTGTAAGGAGGCCAGTGAGCCTCCTGAAAAGTCAGAAAAAGACCACAACAAAGTTTCCTGAAACTCACAGCCACACCTGACCTCTCTTTCTCAGAAAGCCCATGTGCATGTCAACAACTTTAGCTGTAGATGGAGAATTATTACCAAGTGGACATATTCTCAGGACATGGCCCCCGGTACAGCTATCTGATGTGTGGGCTGTGTGAGAAAGCTGTTCACACGCCCCCTGCAATCTGTCATCCCTGGGTTCAGGCTGCAGGGAGCAAGTGCCAGCACCACGCACCATTTAATTAACCTTTCTACAAGTTGTAAGATGAACCATCTTATTTTCAGCTGATGATGGCAATAGAAAATAAATACTGCAGTTTAATGGGAAAGCGAGCACAATAGGGACAATACAGATCCATTAGGGAAACTGGCTTAGTACAGCGTCGCGGTCTGATTTTTTCTACAATTTCCTCTAGCAAATTTATTCTGTTTTTCATACATCAAGGACAAAAATTAATCAATGAAAATTACTCATGCCCTATCCATTTCTCCTTAGCACATTTGTGAAATGCACCCTGGGCCCACAAAGCAGAACTGCAGTGTCAGAGATTCACAGATGTTTTGCCTGCACCATATGGTGCATTAGGCACCATTCCCTGCAGAGTAGCTTCTTGCACTGAAAGTCAATGTTTTTCCCACACATGGGAAAACCAAATGGAGTGGCTGTAAAAGGGACTAAGGAAGAACAAAACAACAATCAACAAATCAAAAACTTGACTGAAAAAACAATCCAGAAAGAGAATGAGTGGACTTAGCTAACATAGTGCGCACTGATGTAAAAGTCTGGCCGCACACGCTGTAGTGTATACTGTGAATTTAAAGCATGAGTGAGCAGTTGATTAGACAATATGCTAAGTTGTATCCCAGCCATGTATACTATTGACAACTTGTGCTCTAGCATTGAGGCACATAAGTACAGAGGGTTCTGGAGAAATGACTTTTTATAACTGTGTTTTGTCAGAGGGATGCAGTATTGTCAGCACAGCTTGAAGATATCATATAGGAAAATTAGAATATTTCTACATCTTTCATTAAAATTCACCCGGTACAGCAAGGATTAATTAATTGTAAATTTACATTAAAAAAACAAAAAACAAACAACAACCAAAAAAACCACCCGAAAACAACATTCAGAAAGCAAATGGGCTAAAGTAATGTAAGACTTACCAAGTTCTCAATCTATGTGATGTAACTCTGTCTGCCAATCATGTAGACATATTCAAACACTAAGGTCAGTAAGACATCTATGGTAAATCCTGTTTGACCTTTCTGGGGGCAGTGTACCCAACTCCCAGCTACAGCTGTGCAAGTCTTCCCCAAGAGACGTATCCAGCCTCACTTCGCCCATCGCTTTGGGACATGCTCTAACAGCTTTCCCTAAATGTATTCCTGCTGTAAGAATAGCCCTTTAGGGCAGCTCCAGTCAGAACTATAAAGAGAACATAAAAAGCAGCCCACATAATTTCCTCCAGCCTCTTGGTTTTCCATTGAGAACCTGCCATCCAAAAATTGATCCAATCATGATTTAGCCCGAGCTTACTCAACAGGAAAACTCTGTTCAGAAGCAGGAGAAACAACCTCATTCAAAAGCCTGTGGAGCTTCAATCGTGTTATATAACATGGTGTCGAGATGATGTGGAGTTTCTCTGTGGGGGGTAGGGAAGACCTTCAGATCCCAAGAAATGTTCAGCCTGATAAGACCACAGATCTTTAGTGCAAATGTGGGAAAGAAAACACCCCCCAACTGAAAGCTGTGACTGTATATACTGAAAGATACATATACACAGTTCTCCAGCCCATGCAAATAGAAAACCCACTGATGTTAGCTGCATAGGTTTTCACTGCCAGATCCTTTTTTAGTGCACTTTTTTTTTTTTCACACAGGACATCCCACAGGCTTCAGAGGGACAATACACTCAGGTCTGGGACAGTAGCCCATTGTTGCTTGTGTGAAGTAGTCAAAGGCAACAAATAATGATTTCAAGACATCTTTCAAATAACTCAGGCTGAAGCGAATCCTGAAGCATCCCATCCCACATTTGCACCATAGCTGGCCTCCAGCCCTCATGGCCAAGTCAACAGAGTGGCTCTGGTGCAGAAGTGGAGTGATAGCTGAGGCCCCAGGCCCCCCACACACACACTATCAGAGGGAACTGGTACCAAGCTCCGCTGTGTAAACAACCAGGGCAAAGGAGAAGGAGGTGGGGGGGTGTTAAATATCTACTCTCTTTTACAAGACCACCTACAAAATGTTGCAAAGATCCTGCAACAAAAATAATCTGCCACAATTCCAGTGTTAGGCAAAATATAAACAAGTTAAGTGCTCTGTTAAAGAGAACATCTGGGAAGTTGCGGGCCACGCAGATGTTTTCACAAGTTGTTTTTTACCAAAAAGTAACTCTGCTAAGCTTCCTGCCTCTTCCATCTTGTCTCTCTTGACTCTGTTTATCACACCAAGATATAAACACATTAAAAAACCTTTAGAGGCCCATCTCACATTGTATTATTAATTTGGGATTGACTGAAGGTTGACAGCTGTTTTCAGTTTGACCTCTGGCTTTTTTAAAATCACACCACACCAATAATTAACTAGTTTACATTGACTGGATTTTACACACTTACACACACACACACACACATATATATATGATAGATAGATAGATAGATAGATAGATAGATAGATAGATAGATAGATAGATAGATAGATAGATAGATAGATAGGCAGCCAGCCAGCCAGCCAGCCAGCCAGCCAGCCACATAGGTATGTATGCAGCAGCTTGCCAGAAATTGCCATTAGACGTAACATGTGGATCACACAGGATGTTCCAGGACCCTGGGTAGCTGGGAAGGGAGGGTCATAGTTTCAGGAGTTATGGAAGGAGGCAGAGGATGAGTGGATGGATGGATAGATGGAGAGAGGGAGGGATGGATTACCTGAAGAATCACCAGAAGATTTGTACCTCAGGAAGTATAAGGGATACGATGCTTACTACAAATTTTATTTTAGCATCAGGCTCCCACAGCATGTAAAGTATTTAGACTGCTTAAATTTAAAAAAAAAAAAAATAGTTTTAGACAATAACTTTTCAGAATTCTGTAAAATTAGAAATGCTAATTGGATGTGCTACTGCCAAGATCATGATAAAACACAAATGTACCTATTCCTTGAAATATATGGGGAAATAAATTTACCTAGGGAGTCACTAGGAAGATGAGTAATTAAACAAAGCAGTAATCTTATGGTAGAGTAGTGTTTTGATCCCTTTAAGGACTAGTCTTTTCCACAAAGGATGCTGGAGAGGCTTACTACATTTGACTAATACAAATAATGCACCAGAAGAACCCAAGATATTAAAAGAGGAGATGCAGAAACAAATTCATAAACTAAGTTCTGTGAGTCACTGGACCCGGGTGGCAAATATTAACAAAAGCTGAAGGAAGTCTGAAGACCTCAGTGACTGAACCAACAAAAATGTCTCACTAAACGCAGTCCATATCTCAGAAGACTAGCAAGGAACAGAGGCTGGGAATATGTCTTCAATCCAGCCCATACATGCTATTGAGGAAGGTCTGGATCAGGGGCCTCTAGCTCAGACCTGATAAACTGGCTGAAATCCAAGTGAAAATAGAATTCCAAGGCACCTGAGTGGTGATGATAGGTGTAATGATGTGCTGTGGGGTCTGCTGCTGGAACACCAAGCCTCTCCACTCTGGCCAGCAAACCAGTCAGCAGCAAAGCACCTAGGGAAGATGGAAGAAGGTAGTCACAAACAGCATGGGGTCTCGGTGCCATCATCTCTCTGGCCCCACAATCCCTGGCAGGAGCCTGAGGGAGATCACGGAATTAATGTTGCCAAGCCAGAGGTGTAGCCAGGACACCAAGGTTAGTGGCTGCACTGGATGCAGGTTGATGCCACAAAGTACTTGATCACCTCCATGGGGTGGTGGGTCCACAAGGAAATGTTAAATTGCCAGACCAAGAGATGAGAAAAGGAGGGGAGGATTAGAAGAAACAAACAAGCAGACAAACAAAAAAACCCAAACCAAAACAAAACAAAACCAAAACCAAACCAAAAACTCAAAACCCACAAACAAAAATCCCAAACCAAAACAAACAGTGATAAGCACTTGAGATGTTGTATGGTATTTCAGTGCTGATGATGCAAAAGTTACTGGAAACACTATGAAGAGGTTCTCCTGTTTCATTTAATGCTCTTCCCCCCCCACTATGCTTTTGCTCTTTATAGTGTTGCTTCAGAAAGCAAAGTGTGATCAGAGCACAGAGGACTGTTTAGTGAAATCTGGGTATTAGTATGGAGGAAGAGGAGCAAAACTGCTGCATGACAGTGAGATGATTATTGTAACTTGACAATATGGAACAAATAAACTTGCAATGAGCAAGACAGCAACCTCCTTCACACTACATTATGTGCTTTGCACTTCCTTGATTGAGAGCATTGCAAGCTATCAGCTTTTTGTTTGTTTTTTTTCTCAGTCCCAGTGAATTCTATGTGAGTGAGTTAAAGTGCCTTCTATTTTGCTCTGATTTTCTGCCTGTCCTGAACACTGATTGCTTCTGGGATATAAGCTGATTCACCTGGAGAATAAAGGCAATAAAATAAGTAAACGAATGAACAAATACTCATTTAATGTATATCTATAATTTAAAATTACTTATAATATTAATATACGTTTTAACATATGATACAAAATTACCTTCTTCTTTTTTTTTTTTTTTTCCCCACAGACCCGGTCTGCCTTCCTCTGTGATGAGAAAGTACCCTTTGTGGCTTAGGCTCCACTGCAGTCCAAATGAGCCATTCAACCATTGGCACACGCTCCATGACAATCTGGATCTTGAGGAATTCACAGCTTCTTTGAGTGGTTGGGGCCACAGAGAATGTCTTGCTGGGCAGAAAGCAGGTCCTTACATTTTGGTAAATGGCTCCCAGCACCATAGACAGCAGTGCCATGGAGTAACTTCCAGTCCCCCATTTTACTGGGGCTGGTAAGAGGCACATGGAGGTGTAAATCTCTCTGTTTCCAAAGACTGTGTAGCTGACATCTCCCTACTGTGCAAAGTCCCAGCTAGCAGTAGTGAAGTGGCAATGATTAGCCATGGACCAGGAGAATGTAGAGCAGAGCAGGAAGGCAGCGGCAAGCGCATGTGGAAGGGGGCAATATCTGTGCCTTAGCTCCCAGCCACCATGGGACATGGCCCCCAAGGGGAGTTGCACAGCCAGGCTGTGCCTGTGTTACACACCTACCAGAATGACAAGATCATAGCATCACAGAATTGGTCATGTTGAAAGTGAATTTAAAGATTATCTAATTTTACTCCTTCTGCCATGGGTGGGGACACCTTCCACTAGATCAGCTTGCTTGAAGGCTCATCCCATCTGGCCTGAACACTTTCAGAGAGAGAAAATCCACAAATTCTCTGGACAACCTGTTCCAGTCCCTCACCACCCTCTCAGTAAAGGATTTCTTCCTAATATCTAATAAAAATTTACCCTCTTTCAGTGTGAAAATATTATCTCGCATGCTATCACTACATTCCTTGACAAAAAGTCCCTCCCCATCTTTCCAGTAAGCCACTTTTAGGTACTGGAAAACCGCTTTAAAATTTCCTAGCACCTTCTCTTCTCCAGGCTGGTCAAGTTTGACTCTTTTAGCTTGTCCCCACAGAGGAGTTGTTCCAGCTCTCAGAACACCTTCGTGGTCCTCCTTGATAGCACCTTTCCAGCATGAACTATGTTTGAACGTGACTCTCAGAATAAATCCATTGGAGTTTCAGTTTGCCCAGAGCCTGAGGACTGTATTGCTTGCTCAGGGTAAGGCAGTTAATAGGAGAAGGCAAAGGACATTCTGAAACTGCTTTCCTCTTGTTTCATGAACAACTTCTCAGAGCAGCAAGAGGCCTCTAAAATCTATGTATTTTCCTTTTAATTTTACCTCTTACCTCAAAGTTCTGAGGCAATCACAGCAAGTTGGATATTCTGGGGGTGAGGGGGTGAAGGCCACTCATCAGCTCTGCATCATCGCCTGGGAACAAAGGGGTTTGCCCACCTGTACCAGCCTCATGATATTTTAAAAAGTCACTGCACATAATTTATTCCAAAGGGACAAAGCAAAACCAGTTCAATTTGCAATCTAAAAAGACAAATATCCCCTAGTCTCCTGTCTATGCGTAGGAAGAACATCTCTCTCCGCGCCCCCCCCCCCCCCCCCCNTTCTGAGGTGGGTCAGGCAGTTTTGGTGCAAAGCAAAGCATGACCATTGGCTAAAGCAGAAGATTTATTTACAGTTGTGAGCATAACTCATCCCCAGAGATACTGAGAGGCAGGACCTTTGGTTTGCAGACACACGTGGCACTCCTGGCTCTGTTTCAGACCACATGTCTCCCTGCCTCCTGAGTCGCATGTTTGAATAAACTCCCAAAACTCTGAGACAAACTCAAACAAATCCACACAGTTTGATCAGATTTCATCACGTGTCTTGGAGTTGTGCTGTGAATATTCAAAAAGATCACCAAATTACCCAGACTGGCTTATTATCGAGGATGTCTTGCACTTTTAATATAGTTGGGTTTGTTTGCATCCAGTCTTGTGCCCAGAGAGCAGATCTTGGCATTGCTGAACATGGACGGTTAAGTTTCTTCTGCAAAACCTGGACAGGGTCAGATCACTTTGCTTTTGCATTGTGGACAGCCATGGGGATTTTGCAGTAAACTTCACTGAGCTGTGCTATGAACTCCGAGGATTTAATTTGGAAACAGAGGGAACAGATCTACCCCAGTGCAGAAAACAGAGCAATATCGTTTTGCACCTGAGGGATTGCAGTGTGCTTGGCCTAGGCCATGTACTGTAACAGCGGGTCCAGAGTGGCTGTAGCCAAACCTCTGTATTTCTCTGCCCCTGGGGCTTCTGGGAAAACAAAGAAAACTATTTCTGTCTTTAAATTGCAGCCATCTACAGAAAGGGACAGTGCAATTGTTTGTACTGTGCCAAGTACAAAAAGGGCCCAGAGCCAAGGGCTGGTGCTGGGGACTGCTGCCACCACTGGAACAATCACCAGTGGCAGCAAACAATAGCTTTTGTCTGCCGACAACAGTCAGTGACAGGGATGGAGGCAAGCATATCACACTTCTTGCCTCACCTCTCATTTTAAGGACGTGGAGCAAAAGACATATTTTAAGGTAAGTAAGGAGGACAAAATAACTTAGGAAATACAGTGTTTCAAAATTCTCAGTGTCACTCCTTCATTTTATTTTACGATAGTATAAGTAAAGTGATAGCAAAGCCCCAGATTTCCAGCAGAGCTCTCAGCTTGCTGCTTCTAGACAGCTCTGCCTGCCATCTTACAAAAAGTAGGAGTCTTCTTTTGCCTGGAGCATTTTCATGAAGTAGTTCATGTCTTGACTCCACACAAATTTCTTGATGAACATGTCAAGGTAGCTACTTCAAGTGGGTTTACCCATACGGCAGGCTCCCTGGCCACCAGCATCAGATGCGTTAGCATATTTGTGACTGGAGCTTTGTTAAAATTCCTCTTTAAAATCCATTTGCATTCTTGAGTCTGCGAGAAATCATGGTCTTGACCTCTGGGAAGCTACACAATGGGTGAGATGGGAGGCAATAACTAATGGAGGAGAAAGGTGACATTTGCGCTAATATCCTACCTGTGCTATTTGGGGCAATGTAGGAGCCCTCTGGTAGCAAAGTGACCTGATTTGCATAATAATCTGTGTGCCTCCACATTTCCACCGAAACCATTTATTGCTTAATTTGATGTAGTAAAAATGGAGACATTAGCAGGTTGCATCATTAGGTTTCCAGATGCTTATTCCCTGTGGTGTCAGTTACAGCCCTTGCTTCCTACAGGGAGGAAATGCCAGTGTGAAAAAATGTGTGCAGGGGAAAGCCCCAGAACTGTTTAATTCAAGTCAGTCCTTTCAGAGTGACCAGGACATGGTCAAAGGGGATAAACAAGAGCTGCTCTGAATCTCTGCTCAAAACTTATTCCTAGCATGAAGCTGAATTCCTCTTCTTCTCATACACCCTGGGCTTTAATTTGACCGTTCCTGTGATTTTTATGAGGCCAAGGAGATGGACAGACAACAGGGAATATAAACTATCTTCTCTAGTGAGCTTCTTAACGCTTCCCATTGTTTTTATGAGTACTGGAAGACAGACAGTTTGCTCATAAGCAGACCTACTAAGGCTGGGAGTCATTTCAGAGCCTGGCTGTGCCCAGTACTATCCCCACAGCCTTAGGAAATTGTTTAAGCTATCTGGGCCTCTTTCTCTCATCTCCAACCCATGGAAGCTACAGTATCTCACCATGTTCCCTTCAGTAAAGATATCTATGAAAGGAAGATTTTGAGGTCAGCCCAGCCTTAGATTGATGGAAATCTTACAGTCTGTTTCTCCAAACAGAAAATAATCCATGCTATTGTTTCTTAGTTTTTGTTTCGTTTAGCTCTTCCTTTTTTTTTTTTTAATTCATCTTTCTTTTTAGAACACAGTCACAAAACTTCATGTGAACGTGGACCTAATCCTCAAAAAGAGAAATGTTTGCACAGCTGAGCAGAGACCCCACTGAAGATTAGTGGTGGTGTGTTTCAAGTAGACTAGAAGCACTGATTGGGGACTTGTGTCATTCATGAAAAACACCTGCTTCTTTGAGACTCTTCTGCCTGCTGTGAGAATAGGGGCAGGCACCAACTCTGCCTAGAAAAGCATGACTCAGGAAAGCTTTTTCTTCTCCTGTAGCTGATCTCACATGTGTTGCATGTTAGAAAGGATATGAGCTTAATACTTTCCTATTCCTGATACAAAAGGAAATCTGTATTATTTTTACTGGACTTAGTAGACCCCTGGTTCTCGGTCAAGGTCCTGTTGCACAGCACAAGAACAGGGCTCAAGAGCTTACTGCAACCACAGGACAAATGAATGAAAGGTACCACTGGTTTCAGCACAGATTTTAATGTCCTTCTAAGCAGCACAGTTAGGATTTGTAGCTGAGAAAACCATACACATGAGGCTTAATCCAGCAGAAATTAAAGGTCGTTGATGTGGACCAGAAATTATTTCCATAGTATTATCAGAAGCTGGCATTAAAAAAAAAAGAAATCCAATGGAAAAAAAAAAAAAAAGCAGAAACTTCAGCCAATGCTTGGAAAGCAGTTCAGGGGCAAAAAGCCGTTGAGAAAGCCCAGCCAAATCAGCTAAATTCCTGAGACACCACAATTTTTAGATCCCATAAGCTGTGTTTTTATTGTTGTAACTGCAAAGGCTATTCACCTGCTTTCACAAGCTTAGACCCTTTGGATTCTCACTACACATGGGCTTTAGGGTGTTGGGGACTGTGAGTGGCTTGCTGCTGGCACAGTGGGGTTTGCCCACAGGCACCATCAGAAATAAAGAAGAAAGATAGCTCTGTTGTTTGGACCATATGAGAGGCAAGCGCAGTCCCTGATGCCCAGGTTTTTAAAAAAGAAAGTTTCAGCTATGTGGCTGTGAGGAGCTGTGAGGAGCACTGAGGCACCAAGGAACAGTGTGGGCTACTGAGGTTTTGGTGGTGCCATGGGAGGGTGGGAAACCCCGAGGCAAAGCCTGGCATGGGTGAGGGACAGTGCTGGCATCACTGTGCGGGGCATTGCTAGCACCCTGAGAACTAGCCCTAACCATTTGGGCATCAGGGGCACATCAGCCCTGCTGAGGTGAGGCACTTGAGACAGGCAGACTCAGGCTGCTGACAACATTACTGTTTCTGAAGTGAGCTCCTTGGTCCCTTTTATGGTTTGAAGAACTGAACTGAAGCAGCTCCACCCACCAGACAGGTAGTGATCCTAGAGAGTGCTGCACTGCTGATTCACCTCTGCAAAAACCAGAAAGGCACAGGCAAACCGCCTGTGCTTTGGCAAGAAAATCACATGCCTCAGGGAATTAATTTACCCCCTGCCTTGAGTTAGGGGATCCTTCTACACCACCACATCCACCCTCCATAACCTCCCCTGATCTGAGTCCCCAGAACGTTCTGCTAGAAAGCCAGGGACAGAGCCATGCCACAGCATGCCCACAGCTGTCACCTGTCCTCAGGCATCACCTGGGCATGGCATATGCTGTACTACGAGGACAGGCTGCATTAATCAAACACTTTAGCATATCTCCCTGAGGAGGAAACTGCTTACCAATGAATCCGCAAAGCCCGTTTTTTTCAGTGATAAGCATCTACTATTTTCTTCAACAGTTAATGCCTGTGAGCTGTTTGAGAGGGCTGGTGACTGTCATGGCTGACAAACAGGACCAAAGGGCTAAGAAATCTGCTTGTAAGGTACCTTGTGTAATGTATTGTTTCTTTCTTTTGTTTCAGGGTCTCAGAGAGTTTGGTCTATGGCTGTTGCTACTGGATCTGTGATCAGCTGGTGCATCTCCAGCCTCCTGGGAAAGGATTTCTGATGAGGATGGAGGCCCTGGGGCTAGCATACAAAACAGACTGCTTCAGTAGAGTGGAGTAGATACGATCAATAGGAAATGCAGATTTGCAACATGATAGAAATATGACAGCTTTCCACAGCCCCAGGGAAAGGATTTATAACACTTTGAAAGGAGCAGCAGAACAACTACCATCTCTAAACATATATATATGTAAAACATATATTTTTTTTAATATATATATTTATATTTACATATGCTGGTGATACCAAACTGGGAGGCTTGGCTGACACACCTGGAGGCTGTGCAGCCNGCAATGTGCCCTTGTGGCCAAGAAGGCCAGTGGAATCCTGGGGTCTATTAAGAGGAGTGTGGCCAGCAGATAGAAGGAGGTTCTCCTCTTCCTCTACTCTGCCCTAGTGAGAATTCACCTGGAATATTGTGTTCAGTTTTGGGTTCCCCAGTTCAAGAGTGACAGGGATCTACTTGAAAGAGTCCAACAGAGGGCTACAAAGGTGATTAAGGGTCTGGAACACTGCCCTCTGAAGAGGGGCCTGGGGCTTTTTGATCTGGTGAAGAGAAGACATAGAGGAGATCTAATCAATGTTTATAAATATCTGAGGACTGAGGGTCAAGAGGGAGTGGGCAAACTCTCCTCAGTTGCACGCTGTGATAGGACAAGGGGTAATCGGTATAAACTACAGCCCAGGAGGGTTATGGAGTCTCCTTCTCTGGAGACTCAAGACCCATCTGGATGTGTTCCTGTGTGACCTGCACTAGATCATATGGTCCTGCTCTGGCAGGAGAGTTGAACTCAATAATCTATGGAAGTCCCTTCCAATTCCTAACATCCTGTGATCCTGTGATATGTATGTATGTGCATAGCAGCAAGAACCAATCTGCCACCTTACCTCTAAAACTCCTTGCTAAGCAGATATATTTATGTATGTCAGTAAGAGCGTAGCAGTAGGAAGCAATCTTACTTCACCTCCTTGCCACTGAAATATTTGCTCAGGATGTGGAAATCTTTATCAGGTCAGTCAGGTTATTATAACAGCTTTATTTTCCAGCAGGAGACCTAAGCTACACTGATCTACACTGAAAGAAGCTCTGATAAGGAGCAGAAAGCAGCAGCCAGCCTGCGCAGTCCCGTAGAGCCCACTGCAGTCAGTGTGGCAGGTCTCTGCAAGGCTGCACCCCACCTCTTTCCCCGGGGCCAACGGCCACTGCCATGGGCCCTGATGGTTGCTGAAACCATCACAGGAGAGTATTTTGGTCTTTTCCAGCACTTCTAATTCCCAAGGAGGTTACAGAGTGCTTTCCCAGCCAGAAGTTTTCATTTGGAATAGCAAAGTATGAACAGGAAGTGAGGTACAAGTTTTTTTAAAACTGGGATAACTGCTGAAAGCATTTGCTGAAGGATGGTGCAAAGTTGCCACAACTTGAAGCCTGTGTAATTCAAGAGTAGAACTAAATCATTACTAAAATTTGGCCACACATTATTCAAGCTAGTGGAGTAAAAACTGAAGTGACATTACTGGGCTGTGTTACATAGATAAACTGACTAGGTCACTGTGATGGTCTCTTCTGGGCTTTAAAATCTTGAGTCTGATGTTCTAACACATCAGAAACCCAGTGAGGAGTAATTTAGGTACTGGTATCTTATCAATCTGCTTTCTATCTTCCTGCTCTGTTAAAGGTGCAACAAATACCACCAACTATTTGAAATGTAAAGTATTCTTCACCTGCTTTCTCACCACCTGTAATGGATTCATTCCTGCTGAGAGGGAAGCTACAGTCTGCCTGAAGGCTGAGTACAAGAAATAACCACTACCCATAAGTGAAGGCGTCCCCTGCTCACCACAGTCTCATAGGAGGAGGGTCTAAGATCAGGGAAACTCCCAAGTGACTACAGCTTCAGCCCACTACCACATGCATGAGAAGGGATTACCTACTTGGAGATACTCTTCCAGAAAAATACGTTCAGGGGAACTTATCATTCATGCTGAAAGAAACTCTTATGGTTTCAGAGACCAGAGCATGCCCCTGCAGAAGTGCAAGTTTCAGTTCTGTGTGAGATGAGAGGGATGGAACAATTAATTTTGCATCTTTCCGCAATGTGAGCTGCAGATAAACTGGTACCTCCCAAGGCCAGTGGCCACCTTTCCACTCCCTCGGTCACCACATTGCTGGATGAATAGTCCATGCTCCATGGGGTCTAGTGCTGCAAGTCTGCCTGGCATGGCTCTCTGCTTCCACACCTGGGAGCAGCATTCCCAGTAATGCCAGGCTCCTCATCTGCTCCTGGCCAACTGACCAGGAAGGGAGCTCACACTTAGCAAGCATCCTACATGTCTGTCACTTCTCCTAGCAGGAGCTGCATGATGTGTCCTGCAGTCCTGCAAGCTGAATGCTAAGTACATCAGACAGTGCATTTGCAGCTAAAAATATCATTGAGCAATTTGCCCGAGAACGGAGCCTGCCCTGCCGGTTGGCAGCCAGATGACTTTGCCTCAATCGCCCCAGCTAATGCTGCCTTGTGCGATCCTTATGTAAAACCACTCCAAATGTTATAGTGTGATAACATTGGCAGCAGAGTTTAATCTCCTGCAGAATGGAAACTGTGGGTGCTAAATCCTGGTACAGGGAAATCAATCCAAAATGCATTCTTTCAGCGGATGATGAAAGTGCCATCATCGGCCCAGTTTTACACACTTGTGTTGAAGTTTATCATATTGTGCAGGTTCTCATATCACAACCTCTATTCACTGAGAATGATTGCGATTGAGGGAACAGCAAGTGAAATCCCCATTCGTTCATCAAATTACTGTATGTTCATCACTTGTGTCCCAAATATGTAATAATTATAACATAGAGCACTTTGGCAGTATTTTTCATCTTAGAATTTCAAAGCACTTCAATTAAGTCTCCTAACATAGCTGTGAAGCCAGACCAGGAATACAGCCCAGCAGTTAATCATTAATGAGCTTGGAGTGCATGTTACATAGAGGTTAAAAATAACATTTTGTGAATATAATGCATGATCTTGATAACACACAGAGAAATAATCTTTTTCACTGTCGGGCAAAGATCGAACATTAGAACAAGTCCGAGGCTGCCTCCTGTAAATTCACGATTTCCCACATCTTGAAAGCAATGGGATCAAAGCAGCACAAACATCTCAGAAGAATAAGGAAAAACTTGCTACTTTCACAACCTTTAAGGTGCCAGTTGAATCTTGAGAGAGCACAGAGTTTTTTATCCAGAGGCCACCCCCAGTGAGTCCCACCGACTTGCTCTGTTGGTCACTTGCTTCTTCCATACCTGCTTGGCAGGGCAGAGATGGGTAGCACTGGGGTGAGATGGAGCAGCCCTGTGGGGCTGAGTGGCTGAGGCTCTTTTGAAACTTTCTGATTCCCTGGTCTCAGCTAATGTGTGGAGGCAGAGGACAGGCCAGACTGCACTGTCTGCACAGCATTGCCAGCTCTTGTTACAGATCATAGCCTGTTTTCTTCCAAGGCCTCCTTTCACCCAGGAGCAGGTTATTTGAGACTCTTCTCACTCCCAGGGAACAGCAGCACAGCTCTAATTCACCCTGCAAAATAAGAAGCATGGAAAACACAAACTCCTAGCACCTCCAGGAGCAGAAATCTAATTAAAAGGACACTTTGCAGGTTTTTTAAACCAGCCTTGTGATTGTGAGCTTGAGTTGTGTTTTTTTAAACACATGACATTAACAATCCAGCTTTCATTACCAAGATGCAGATAGATTTAATGTACAAATTAACTCACAGATGTGCTGAAACTATTTTCCCTTATCCTGACCCTAAGTTCTCAGCCAGATATGTATCCCCAGCCATGAATCAACCAGATATGTATCCCCAGCCATGAATCAATGATACTTAATGTTTTCCAGTAATAGGGCTGAAACTTCTTTCTTTCTGCAGGAGTGGCAGTAGCCAGGGCAGGTACTAGAAAAAATACCAGTACAGGAAGCAGTGACCTGAGGGACTGGGTAAGTGTGCTCTTGGTGGAATGAGTTAATGTTTGATGGACAGGTGATGGAGTAGGCTAATATTTGAACCTCTGGAGATTTAACTTCAAACACCCGCCTTAATCTGAGTCAGCTCTGATCTGTTGTGGTCGCTTGCCACGTCAAAGGACTTCTACATAACCAAGTAGACTTCAGTCAAGCTGGCAGTCTCACTAGCCATCCTTACCTGGCTTATAAAGGGCACCATGTCCTGAGTGACCTCACAGCCCTGTCCCCAAACTCAGCAGGTTTTCCCAGGGCTGCTGTGACAGAGAAAGTGCAAACGAATTGACTCCAGTGTGGGAAAGGGGTAGATCCAGCAATGCTGGGAATCAGATGAAGGGTCCCAGAGGTCCTGCTTCAGCTCTTTATTTCCAAACTATTGTTTTTCTCTGTCAAGAGGAGGTGGTTTGAAATAACAGTTCAGACACATCCTCCAAGGTAGGAGCATTAGCATCAGCAGAGCTGTGTAGGGAAGTCTGCAAAGTGCTAGGCAGTGTTGCTCAGAGCAGAAAGAATTTTGGGAAGAATTTACATTTCTCACTATTTGTATTTTAAGGGGGGGGGAGAAGGCATTTCCAGGTACTGGGTTTCTCTTTGATTTTGCATTTGTCTGATCTATAATTCTCTGCTCCAGCACAAAGTCAGTCTAGTTTATTCCATGGTCTGTACTCCTATCTCTCTGGATTTGATGAACTTCAGGTAGAATTAGCAACCAAAACTCCGTCTCACAGAGATCTGTAAACTCAGCTCAAATGATCATAAAGCAGGGAGATGTCTTCTGGGCTTTAGTCTCTTCTGGCCGTATTGTACTAGGAAAGTGTGACAATTCATTGGCTCCTTATTCTGTACTCAATAGCCTCCTTGCACAGAGGGAAACACAGCATGCATAGAGGATCAGTGGAGGCATCTCTTACCCAGCAGGGAACAATTCTGGAAAACAGTTCAGAAACAAAACTAGGATGTGGAATGACTTGCGCTGGGTAAAAAGGATGGGTTTGGAGTTTTACAGTTCTTATTGCGATACTGCACTTAAATGTGGTGTGCTTGGTGAGCAGCATATGACCCATGTGTACCTTGTCACATCCAATAGATCTCACGTGAAAAGCTGAAAGATTTCAATAGCAGCTGGGCCCCAGGGATTGCCACAAGGCTGAACTGCATGAATTAAATAAACAACAGCAAAACCCACAATTCCTCTGACAGCCAGAACCCTGCCAAGAGCGTGGGGCTGCTCCAAACCTGCCCTTCTCTTCTGGCACCCATGGGACCAGGCCTTCCTGATATGACTCTCAGGGCTCCCGTAACTTCAGAGAAACTACAATAGTTTAAATCAACACCATGTCTGGCCCTTTGTCTTAAATCTCCCATCCAGACTTATTTTACTGACACTCAGGGTTGAAACAGAGTCCTCATCTATCACAGTCAGACTGTTCCCCTCCTATTCTAAATCAAACAAGCCCAACAGAGGACAGATCTTTTGTGGAAGGCTTTCTGGGCTAGTTCCCCACTTTGCCTTCCCTGATGTTCATTAATATATGTAAATGATTTAACCAAATAAAGAGATTGAGTTTCCTGCTCCCATAGGAAGGGAATGTTGTTGCAGGAGGGGACAACTGTGCAAATTAATCTATCTGTATCTGATTCTGGGTAAATATTTATTCTCCTTCCCTTTTTTCTGCACCCTTCTCACCCATGGGAACAATGACAGATCTTCAGCTGCAGGGCAGGGGGGAAATATTATTATTCCCATATTACAGATACACAACTGAAACAAAGGTGATTTAATCTCAAGTTGGGGAAAGTCGGTGGTGCTTTTACCACTGAGTCTGAGGGACTTTGGACAGGAGCAGATGAAGTAAACAGCCAGAGCCAGCCCAGCTGTGGGCAGGAGCCAAGCTCCCTGGCTGCATCATCAGGCATCCCAGGAAACACCAGCATCCTCATTCAGACGCTCAGCCACTTCCAACCTGAGTCATGGTTCTTCTTCCCAACACAGCTCCTGCGGAGGCTGACTTTGGGCTCTCTGACTTACCTCGGGGAGATGCTGGAAAGTTTCATCAGTTCAGATTTGCAAAGTCTATTTAGAGTGCTGCCTGCAATCAACTTCTCTGTAGCAAGAGCTATGGCTTTCAGCAAGATGTAGGGTGCAAAACATTCCTGTGCTTTTCCTTTCTGTCGGGGTGTTGGTTGTTTGGTTGGTTTTGTTTGTTTGTTCTGTTTGGGGTTTGTTGTTGTTGTTTTCTGTCTTGGAAAAGGGAAAATTTGATGTTAGTCTTTTATTACAAAACAGCAGAGTACAGCCACCCTTTTTTCCTGGCATAATAATAATAATGCATTACATCAGATTAGTCAGTACTTTTCACTAATCTGCAAGATATGCACTGATGACCTCTGATGTAATTTTGGATCATGCTCAAGCCAAATAGAGGCAGATTTGTGGCTTCAGGTGAGACATCCTGCAACAGACCATAAACATGACCACAGTGTCCTCTGGTTTGATCTGAACTCAGTCTGGCCTTCATCAGTTTTAGTGGCTCTAGTCCAGAATTAAGATAGATTAATGATTTAAAGGCATTACACTATGATATGATGTAACTCAGCATAGGATGGTGGTTCTGTGAAGATAGCAGTAAGCTGGCAGTAAGTGTCCAGGGCAACAAAACATGGGTTGTTCCTGCTGGTTGTTAGGTCACTCTTCAGAGGATGTTACAGGCTTGACTATGCCCAGTGATCACAGGGCCGTATTAATGTGTTCTTCTACAGAAAATGTCCCTGTGAAGTCATGCACCCCATTTTCTGCCTCCTGAAGGGACAGCAACATGGTTTATGGCTCTGGTGGGTGATGAATAAAATCAAGGGAGAGGAAGCTAAGTGTATGAAAGTGATGGCGGTGCTCATGGCACTGCATGGATGGCAGTCCATGATATTATATGACACGTTGCATACTCAGAGAGCAACTTGCAGCTCCAGTGGTGTATTGTCATCTTCCCAGTCACTGCTTTTTTGCCTCATTAGATATATCTACGAGAGGTACACTCATCCACACTGTAATCCCTTCTTTGAATAAGGTCTCTGAACGCCTGTGTTAACCTTGAGCCTATACAGAAAATATTCCCCAGCCTGTTATGACTACAGGTCTGCCTGAGTGCTAATAAATCAGTGTGGCTCCAGTAGGGTAACATGGAGCTTGAGAGAGTACTGGGTGGTGAAAATGTATATAAAAGGCAGTCCTGATCTTCCTTTAACAGCCATTAATTACAGCCAGTGATAGGAATAGGAAACAGCAGCCATGCTGGCATACTGCTGCTTACAGTTCAGTCAGGGAAAGGGCAGAACCTGAAGATAGAAAGGATAGACACTGTGTAGTGGACCAGGAAGATACATGAAGTTTAAAAGAAACTTCACCTTGAAGTTAAGGGTTAATGCTTGTTTAAGCATTAGGTCTATAAGATGATATCAGTAGGATGAGGCATAATTCCCATCACTGTGTGGCAAATGCACAGGAAGAGAAAAATGGCACAAATGAGAGCAGATCAATAAATCGTGCCAGCCCCAAGGAGTAACGTATTGACACCCTCCAAGCAATGCCCTGTTTCCTGTACTTGAAGAGGGGCCCTTGTCCTAAACAGCAGTCGTTAAGGATAGTAGATTTCTTAGCCCTGCAGTAGGAGCAAGGTGCTCAGAGGACACCAGGGTGCTGAGTCAAAAAGGGTGTTGGGTTAGGGAGCTGGTCAGCAGCAGGAAGTTGGGTTGCTCTGCAGCTAGCAATTTTAAACACTTGGGTAAAATCTTTTTCTCTTTAGCAAGCAGCTTGTGAAGGAGCTTAGTCAGTGCCTCCACAGAGACCTGAGACCAGCAACACTGTGCCTGTAATTATTAACAAGGAAGGAGAACTGAGTGGTGTGGCAGGTTTGAATAGTGCTTTTACAGAAGTGCGTTCAAATTGGTGGTCAAATCATACCCCTTGTTTCATTTAAGAAACAGCTATTGGTGCATTTCATCCCTCAACAAATAAATTTCTTCTCACTGAGGTCTAAGCTGAAGTGCCTTCACCACCCAGCTGGAACAAGTCAGGAGCATAGGTACAGCCTGTCCTGATGGCTCAGTGGCAACTCCTTGCTTTGCCAGGATGGTTTCTTTGCACAATGCCTTCCTTCCACCAGGGTCACCCTGTTCAAACTGGTACTGAAACAAAGCTGTGTAATGGCAGAGGCAGACATCAGGTCCACAATTTGGCATTATCCCATGCCTGCTTTTCCTGACAATTTGTTAAGGCCAGGCACGGAGGCTCATTTGACAACTTTTGAACTGGCAAATGTATTATTGGTACAAGGCAATTTGGTACTTTCTCCGTTTTGGCAGATATCAAATGAATGTTCAGTAAATTTACATACCTGGTTGACTCTGCTGTGGCTGGAGCAATCCCATTGCCCCTTGGGAAGAACCTCATTCCTGACTCCTTCTATGCTTACCACAGAACACCAGAGATGAGTCCACTGCTGTGGAAGAGTTTAGAGCCTGGAACCTCGTGAAGTCTCTTAGCAGATTTATGCTTAAAATATGTCTGGACTAAGAAGACGTTAGACCCTCACAGAAGTGCTCTCTCTCTGCCATCTGCTTTTTCATGTTAAAATTTGAGGTGCCAAAATCTGCTGAGAGGACTGTAGAGGAACAGCCAGGAAAGATGTCTGCAGTTGTCCTGCACAGACAGTATTTTGCAGATGTGAATTCATGAGTGTGGTCATAAACATTTTAAGACACACCTGCCAAATAGTTTTGGAGTTTTCTAGTGAGAATAAACCTTGTGTAAATGTCAAAGGAAAAAAATCAGGAAGCTCTTCATTTTGTGGGTGGATCCAATAAATATCCTTTCACTGCCTGTCTGTGATGAGCACTGGCTGTCATCTTCGCCCTCTCTTATAAGCTCACTAACATTTATCTAGCTATGTAAAATGTGAATTACAGGAATATAAAAAATATGTTTCTTTCGTGCACAGACTCTACCAATGTCTCTTCCTATTACAGAAATGCAAGTTAAAACAGATGCATGCACAGACTTCCACACTCTAACTTCTAATTTTAGGTCCTGTTATTGCACTCACGCACCCTCACTCCCTCTACCAAGTGCAACTTTACTCTGTGTTGGATTTGCCTTACTCTCTAGTGCAAAGCTCTCAGCGTGGGTGGATTATACACACACAAACATACACACATGTATTTTTCATCTATTCCTACAACAAGAAAGGGCAACAAGAGAGTTGTCTGCAGGCTATAGGGTGGCTCGTATCTCCTCACAGTGCAGGTAACCCTATCCCAACAAGGCTCCATCAGACCCACCTCATATTCTGCCTCAGTGCAGGAGAAGGTGTACAGTTAGTTATGGGAGTATTTGGGTCCTGAGATCTAGGGTTGTAAGCAGACAGATGTCCACCTCTAATAACCCAGCTGTTAGCACAGCTTCCCTGGTCATAAAATGTGATGGAAAGAGGGCTCCTTCTCTCTGCATAATTGCCGATAGCCCAGTGTACTTGTGTCTTTAATCACAAACAAATCACCACACTGGTGTTGGCTGTGGGGAAAAGGATTCCTTCATCTTCCTTGGCTTTGGTTTGCCCATTGGTGAAACAGTGACAGTCCTTCCTGGGATTATACTCCTGGAGCTCTTCCACTGTACTGTGGAACAGCACAGAGCTCAAGGTTGGGGAGAGCCCATCTAAGGGGATTTAAGTGTCATCGAGGCATTCTGCCAACTAAATGCCTTTCATTATAATCTCAGCAAAAAAGCCCTGAGATGTTCTAATCACATCTGAAGTAGTTAACAACCTGCTGGGCAGAGAAATGGGAAAATATAAAGTACACTGCAGCAAGGACAGTGCTCACACTGTAATTAAAAGGTAAGTCAGTATGGGTACACAAGTTATAGAAATAAGATAAAAAGATATTACTTCCTTAATCTATGCTCTTTCTAGTGTTAGGAGATCTATAGAGGTAATTACATCTTACTGCCCATACAGCTTAACCTCATCTGGAAATGGGTTTAGACTATATCAGCAGGACAATCTGGATTTCATTTGTGGGATGGGGCTGTTTTCCCTGGATAGCCCAGCAAGCCTTCTTCATAGACAAGCCCTTGAGCCACTGGCTCTCACCTCAAGATGGTGAATGGCTTTAACAAATATGCTTTTCCTTCATCATGTGAGAGGCCATGTTGCAGGGACAGGGCAGGAAATAAGAGGACTGTGAATCATTTCAAGCACTGAATGCCCAGTCTGGCATAAACCACTTTCTCTTCTACAGATTGAGGTTAGGTTTTTTTGCCCTCTTACCGTAGCCTGCCAAACTCTCACTGATGCTTTCTCGCCTTTTATAGAGGCTTGGAGATCATCCAGCTATAGTGAGAGGTCTGACCTGCAACAGCTCCACCAACTGTGTCCATCCAGGCTGCAGCCCCCTTCTTAGAGGGGTTTGGAGACCCAAAAAGTTTGTGCCCAGTTGTCCCCCCTTGTTTCTGGGCAGGTACTCTGGGGAAATTTCTCTGGCTTGCTGCATTCCTCCAGCTGCCTCCTCCCATCCATTCATCTGGTCTCAGCTGGTGGGCAGATCTTGTGCAGATGATGAACCATTTCCTCCTTTCCTCACCCATGGGTCAGCATAAGTGTGTTCTGTGGAGGTACGTAATTCCCCTCTCCTCATCTTCACTCAAGGGCAGACAGTCCCCACAGCAGTGTAGCTCTGATGCAGAAGCAGCATCTACACACAGATTAAGCAAACAGCTAAGCACAAGACCAAAACCCAAAAAGCCAAAAAAAGGAGAGCCCCAGCTCTGTCCACCACCTACTCCTATGAGATTTAAGGAAAGGAAGAGAACTTCTTTATGTCTTTGTCTTCCTCACCTATGTAGCACAGGATAATATTTCCATTTCTGGCAAGGCTATGGCTAAGGAAATTTGAAACATTTGAAAAGTGCTTTGAAATGGAAGACGCATTTGAAGAACTGAAGTATTATTACTGGAATTGAGTGAGTGGTTTAAGGGGGTAGGGAAGCATTTCAATTCTTTTTCCCTTTGGGTGGAATAGCCAGGAGGATACTGGAATTTCTTCTGATTTATTCTTTATTCAAACACCTACTATGTATCCAGTATCTAAAACAGAACTTGATTTGGATGATACCAGATTGCAGATACATGAAATCTGAACCAGATAAATAAATGCAATGACACTGGGGCTCTTCCCCTACTGGCATCAGATCTCCTGGCACTGCTGCCCAAAGATGGGCGTTTAAAATCTGTTTTCCATGACTCCTCACATAGGATTTTGAAATATTCTCTAAGTTTGCCAGTGAAACAAGCTCTTGCAGGAATGTCTGGCAGCAGAGAAAGAGCCCTGAAACAAGCATATGTAAAAAAAAAAAAAAAATCAAATGAATGTGATTTATTTGCTCAGGTTATGATTCTGTAGGATGTTTTAAAGTATGCATTTGTAGTCTTGTGATTAATCCTACTGAAGCGAGTGGAAATGTTTCTGGGCAGAATCAGGCAGATGCTTAAGTACCCTGCTGAATACATCTTCAAATTATTATTTCATCAGGCCAAGTGCTACTCTACTGTATTTTAAAGACTTCCAGTGTTTTCCCCCATACAGTCCAATGTTATCTTCTGCTGAGCCTAGGATGGAAACACACCATCTCCATTACCCATGAAACATGCATTAGTCTATAAAAAAATGCGTTTTCCATGCCAAGAAACCTCCAGCATAGAAAGGGAAGGGAAAGGAAGGGGAGGGAAGAGAAAGGGGAAGGGGCAAAGCCATAGCCTGCACCCTGAACTTGCTACACAAGGAAAAGGTTAGAAGGAAGATAGTGGTCACAGCTCTGGACTGGTAGGTGTGGTGGTCTGAAGAGCCACAATCTTAGGGCCACTATTGATCCCTGATGTATTAATTGCAAAGGGATCTTCAAAGTCAAGCCAAGAGGTATGGTTGCACACTCAGGGGAAGTTTAAAGAGCATTGTGTCATACCTACCTGTGGTAACCACCTATGTTCACAGGTTATATCATAGCACATGTAGATGGGGGGCTCCTTAGCTGACTGAGCTACTTGCCTCATCAGCAAGTGGGTTGCCCACGGGCATTCAGTACAGAACAGTGCACAGCATGGCAGATTTAACTCAGGACACTCATGTAAGTCTTCGTCTCCTTTCTCCACTAACATATTTCTGAATGATTTCCATGGAATTATCACAGCTATCTGATGAACTGTATCTAGGACTGGTAAAACAGAGCCACTGCTAGTAATGTGAGAGTAGGGGCAAGTCAGTGCCACACCAATGAGGTCCACAGGGCAAACCAGTGTTAGTTTGTGTGAATCCTAGCCTGGAAGATGTCCAGGCTGACCGTGGCCACCTCCTATGCTGACCCTGCTACAGAATGGCACCTGCACCAGCCCGGTTCTGCTTGAAGTAACAAGCTAGCACAGTATAGGGATGCTCCATGGCTCCCATCACAAGTGCCATCAATGAAACCACTCTTTCTTATTTTGCTTTCTGCTGCCTGGTGTTGGACCTGAACCTCTGTGAAATATTCTCCCTGTCAAAGTCTCTGCTACCCCTAACCTGCTGCTTGCTGTTAATGTTTAATGACAGTTCTGCAAGCTGGAGATATTCTCAGACTCTGTTTCAGCTGGTCAGGTTTCATACAAACAGTTTTCAACAAACACTGTAAATCTACAGAGCATTAAGTTATTTAGTAACACTAGATCTTATTCAGAGGAGACTTAAGAAAAAGCAGTGTGACTTAGTGTTTCCAAAGGCTTTGCTACATTCAGACTTAATATTCTTCACAGATGCAGAACTCACCATCTCTTGCTGTGGCACTTGTGCAGTAATAAATGTGCAAGCAGCAGCCCGTGTCAAAGCGTCGGTGCCGAATGGGACACGGGTGCCCTCTCCATCTCTCCCAGGCTCTGCTACTCTGTCAGCAGAGTCCTGCATAAGGAGTGATGTCAGATGGTTTCTAAGAGCAAATTAATGTAGCTCCATTATGTTAGGCCAGTTGATATCAACAGAGAATTCAGACAGCTAATTTTCAACCTTCTCCAATATCCCTTTGGCTCATGAAACAATTTCCTGCCCAAGTCCCTCTGACAGTTACATTTCTTCTCCAAACATCTATTCAGAGGAGACACAAAGCTAGATGTGAAATGCAGGTAGCTCAGAGCTAAGATCGTGCAAATAGGATCTAAGGGACTCTAACTGCACTCAACTGATATTAGCTATATTGCCACCCTTCCAGGAGAAACAGCAGGTTAGATCAGCTCAGCTAGGAATTTGAACCGTTAGACCAAACTCTGGCCTCATTGAAATCTCATTGTGGCTACAGAGGTATTACAGCTCAGGTGAATGTGGTGCCTCCACTTTCCACTCCTATCTTGACCAACGACTGATCAAGCACACGTAGTTTCTGTGGGTATTACTGGCAACTCGCATCAAAGAAAGGAAATTGAAACTAAGAGCAATTGCATGGAAATGTCAAAGTGAGGAATTTAGCTCTGGCTGCCTTAATGTTCTGCGAAGTCTTTGGAAGACATTGAAAGGGTCATTGCTTTGACTTTGTGAAGAAGCTGAGCTTGTACAAGGATTTAGGAAATTCTCTGTGTGGTGCAGCAGGAGGTTCATTGCAAAGGAAGGCTGGATTTGCCAGCCATGAACTTAGGCACTGCAAGGGAGCCAAGCCCTTGCCTTTTGTGTGCAATGACAAAACGGAGCAAAGGCTGTTCAAGCCACAAAGGCTAGTTTAAACCCTTTCCTCCCTTCTGCCTTCCCTCCTCAAAACTCTGAAGGTTACTAAATATCTGCTGAGTCATATTCCATGCTTAACAGAGAAGGGGCATGAATAGTGACAACCTGAATATCATGGGAGGAAGGACAGTGGCAAGCCCCACCCTGGCAGGTTGTCAACAACCACAAGTACGCCTGGCCTTGGAGAGCCAGGACCTTTGCTGCACTCCTCATCATGACTAGCAGAGACAGAGTGGTCCTCTCCACATCCCCCACAGACCTGTTTCTGATGATGGGGAAAGAGGTCCCCTGCATGTCTAGAGTTGTAGGTGCTCAGCTGCCAGATGCTAATACATGCAAAACCTCACTGCACTAGTACAAGAGCAATTTGTGCCTGAAGATTGCTGGTCCTGTTTGCTCCAGGACATGGTGAAAATATTGAAGATGGCCTCATCTCTGCCCTTATATAGAACAGGCAGAAAGCCACGAAGGCAGATTCCTATCTACCTGGAGCTGAACCCTTCAGAAGCCTAGGATTATTTGGACGCAGAGTTCATAGATTCAAATGTATGCCTAGTGCTGCTTTTAGGTCACGGCAAGGGAGAGGTGAGCAAGTATGGTGGAGAAAGCAGAAGCTGGTTGGGATGGTCAGACTTATTTTTGGCTTCAAGTGAATGTGTCGGTCTTGACCAAGAATGCAAAGGACGAGCCCAAATTGTTTTTCCTTCCCTCGATCCTGTCTAAAAGCATCTGTTTTGCAGGAACAAGACACTCTCTGTTAAACTAGGAGTGTTGTCAGCAGCCGTTGTAAATAACCATAATAATCTGTAAGGCAATGTGCAGCTCTGATGTCCAAAAGGTATTTAAGGAAGCCTTGCTAACAGGATAACATAGACAGCATTTAAACTGAGTTTCAGACTGATTGTAATGCTTCACTTGACAAATGTCTGGTTTTGAACTTTTTTAAGCCTTCGGGGCTTTAAGCACAGAGTGTCAGTCTCCTGCAAAATAAATCCTTAATATTTTGGGCTTTCAGTTAAGAAGAGGGAAAAAACACTGAGTGAAGAAGAAGCCAAAAAGAAGATCTCATTTCATTGTTGTCATCATACACCACTACATATAATTGTTTTTCTCTCAGAAGCCAGGGGCATATCTTCTCTAAATATTTGTTTACTGCCTTTCTAAGGGCATGTCCTCAATGCTCTAATAGCAGGTTAATAAACCCATGGTCTTAGTACTTATAAAGTGTGAGGTCTGGGTAACCTTCAATGTCTGTCTGGAGTATCTTCCATTCATTGCTCTGTGCCAAGTCGGCCACCTTAAATCTGCACCGCAATGTGCCGCAGGTCTTGCAGTGAAACTGGGGACAAGAAGCCTTTACTGGGTGTGAAAGTTTGGCTCCAGGAAATCCTTCAGCCTCGGGGCTCATCAGTGTCTGTCTGAAATGGAGTCACATCTGCTGAATCTCTCTCTGACTTCATATTTGCCACCAGTCAAACCAGAAAAGCAGAGCTTGTGCTGTTTCCGTTCTTGGGGCTTACAAGTCTCAGTTGGATCAGGCACTGAGCAGGCTGGCCTGGCCTCAGAGCTGGCCTGGATATGAGTAGAAATATGTCTAAAATTCTTGAGATGTCCCTCCCAACCAGAATTATTCTGAGATCACATGATCCTAGCCTAGAGATGCCCTTCTTCCCGAAACTGTCCCTCAGCAGCTGCAAGGCTTTGTACTTTGATCGGTTTCTACCTCAGTATAAGAAACTAAAAGTGTGACTACTTTCCCTTCGGCAAGGTTTTTGACACTCCTTCCCATAATGTTCTCAAAGGCAATTTTAGAAAGTGTGAGTGAGAGAAGCGAAGAGTGAGGTGGATTGAGAACTGTCTGACTGATAGAGCGCAGAAGGTAGTAATCAGCAGTGCAGAGTCTAGTTAAGGCTTGTGGCTAGTGGTGTTTCCCAGGGGTCAGTACTGGGTCCAGCCTTGTCCCAATGACCTGGACGAAGGGATAGAGTCTTTGTTGGTGATACAAATCTGTTGTATTAGTATACAATACAACAGAATACAATAGGAAGCTGTCCAGCAATATCTGGACAGACTAGAGAATTGAGAGGAGAGCAATCTAATCAAGTTCAGTGAAGGCAAGTGTAGATTCTGCACCTGGGGAGGAATAATCACATGCATCACTACAGGTTAGAGGTTGACCTGCTGGAAGGCAGTTCTGTGGAGAAAGACCTGGGAGTGCTGATGGATAGCAAGTTCACTGTGAGCCAACAACGTGCCCTTTCGGTCAAGAAGGCAAATGATATCTGAGGGTGCATTAAGAAGATTGTGACCAGCAGATGCACTGAGGCTCTCCTCCCACTCTACTCTGCCCTAGCAAGGTCACATGTGGAGTATTGTGTTCAGTTCTGGACTCCCTAATGCAAGAGAGATAGGGAACTACTGTAGAAAGGCCAGCAAAGAGCTGCAAAGATGCTGCCAGGACTGGAAGATCTCTCATGTGAGGAAAGGCTGAGACACCCCTGGGCCATTTAGCTGTGAGAAGAGAAAATTGAAAGGGGTTCTTATCAATGTAAGTATCTAAAGGATGAGTGTCAAGAGGATGGGGCCACACTAATTTCAGTGGTGTCCAGCAACAGGACAAGGTGCAATAGGCACAAAGCGGCACACAGCAAATTCTGTCCTGAGCACGAGGAAAACTTCTTTCCTCTGAGGGTTACAGAGCACTGTAACAACTGCCCAGAGAGATTGTGGAGTCTCCTTCTCTGGAGGTATTAAAAGCTTGCCTGGATGTGATTCTGTGCAACCTGTTCTAGCAGCAGTCCAATCTGCTTTAGCATGTGTGTTGGACTAGATGATCCCCACAAGCCCCTTTCAACTACTACCATTCTGTGATTCTGAAAGTACAGAAAAAAACATTATTTTTCCTTCCCTCATTTTCTCACCCTCAAGCAGTATTGATATCTCCATCCTAGAAAGGAAACTAAGGCACACTCAAGTCACATAAGATGGCTGTCATCAAGAAAGTAAAAAATAGTTATAGGATCATTGCAAGGCTCACAATGACCCTGTCTAGCTTGATTAGTACTGCGGGCTGCCTTTTGAGCAGAGATTCCTATTTGGAAGGACACTTTCACATTGTGACAGCAAACCCTAGTGCACACCTCATTTGTCCTCAGGATTGCTGATCACCTTGGCAGTCTTCCTGCTGCCTTGCACAAACCAATGCTCACAAATGTTTATTCCAATTTTTTTACTCTCATGTCTTGCTTAAGTTTTCTATAGAAAGTTTCTCTTTCTATGTCGGATGCTAATTAGGTAGTCTGAAAGCCTCAGTCTTCCATTATACGTGGCACAACCTGGAAACTAAGTAGCAAATGAGGGCCTCTAGCTTATATTTCTGCTACCAGTACTGTAATTGCCTTGCTTTGTGCAAGGTCACTTAAAACAGTGCCTCTCTCCATTTTCCCCTGCAGAAGATGAACAAGGAGCAAACCACAGTGACATGAGAATGTGAACATCTGCATGCCCTTAGCTGGAATGTGCAAGAGAAAAGCAGAGCACTCTGCGCATTATAACAACCCTATGGCCTTACTCCTTCCCCTCAAAGGACAGATTCAGCATTACTAAATTTCCTGTGAGTTGTTTCCTCCATCCCCCACAGCACTCTGCTTATGATCTGCTTTGATTTTCCCACTTCAGTTGCCTCCTTTCTGAAGCAGTCAGAATCACACAGATGGCTGACTGGAGCAGTCCAAAGACAGCTCCAGTCAGCCATCATGCCTGGCCATCTTCTTCCCCTGACCTACAAGCAAGCACTTAGCTACCTAAATATCCTGGCAGACAGGATAGGGATGTGTTACAGCTGCTACTCTCTAAAGTATTCCTTCTGCTACCACACATTCTGCTGTTGCCCTTTGAGCTCATCTACCAATGCTTCACTTCTCAAAGGCAAGAGAGATGAAGGCTGTTGAGAGCCTCTAGCTAATATAGGGGAAGTACTTAATAAGCCTTAGAAGCCCCAGTTGTCAGTAATTTCCCTGAAATTTAAGAAACTATTCTCTTAGGTCTTTGTAAAATGTACTCTTAGGCTTAGGTACTCTTGGGGAATTCACCTGTGGTCTCTTCCCAGAGTTTCCAGTAGATTTGTCCGAAATGTCTTTACATGTGAGTGACGTCTACATGGGAGCCAGACACTCTGGGCTCACTTAACAGAGATAAAAAGGCATTTACAGGAAACAATTCATCTTCTCCATGGTAGATACCTAAAATAGCCCAGAGCAAAGCAATTGCTTTCTTCTATAAACTGTAAATTTAATCTGGAAAAGCAGCTCAGTTTTCAACACATATTGGTGGATTCAGTTGCCTGGTACTTTTTGAGCTGCCTTGCCTTATCCGAGTCATTCACAGGGGAAGGTAGGTATATACATATATACAGGAGCCTACAAGAGACAAGAAATTATTTACTACCTGGACACCAGGCAAAGGATCCTGGATTCACTGTCCTGTTACCAACAGGACGAGGGTGGTTACTTTCAGGATAGTTGGAATCTTCAGCACATAGTATCTCCACTGCACCCCTTTATTTATATCTTATATATTAGCATAAATTGTCCATGCTGGAATGGCAGAAAAAAAGCCCAAACAACCATCTGTCCCACAGTGTCACACAATAAATCAATGATTAGTAAAACAATAACGGATTTCATTAAAAAAGAAATTGAGTTTCATGGCCACATAGCGACTGCCAAAGCAATGTGCAGGGGTATCATTTTCATTCTACTGATAACTACCTCGATCAGGAAATGTATGCAAGATGTCACGTTACAAGTGTTACATCATCAGGAAAAAATCTCAATGGTTGATCATCCCCTGAGGGGGATGTCACTGTTCCCAGCTTCTGTGCAGAGAGAGGCCTTACAGGAATTAACTCTTTCCTAGATGACACACGCCACTAGATTTTACCAATATTTCTTCCACCTTGTTTGCCTAAAATGAGTAATCGTTCCCTTACTTCCAATTTTTGTCTTTAGCTCAAGTTATAAACAGAGTGACTTAGCAGTAAAAGTTGTGCATCACATCCACTGTGTGACTGAAGACTTTCTCCTCCACTTCTCTAGTGGATTTCTG
The DNA here is from genome assembly GCA_013399775.1 of Semnornis frantzii. Classification (NCBI taxonomy): domain Eukaryota; kingdom Metazoa; phylum Chordata; class Aves; order Piciformes; family Ramphastidae; genus Semnornis; species Semnornis frantzii. The sequence continues at coordinate 38,386 of VWYK01097869.1, forward strand.
CTGCATGCTGGGTGTTCACCACACATGCCTTTCCCATAGAAGGCGATGAATGTTATCTGCTAAATGTACCCCAGGCAGCCTCCTCCCTGTTGTCTGGAGAGCAGCCCTTTGCCTGACACGAAGAAATACTCCCCATGCTTTGTGTCTCACCAGAAAGATCCATCCTGTAGTAATGCCCAAGGCAGTGTGAACAGTCTGTTTTCCCTGAAATATGTTCTGGGGGATGCAATGATTAAATGGGCTTTTAAGAACTCAGATATCACACACTCATAGCTGGTTACTGTTGATATTAAGATACCAGTATTGCAGGGACTGATGCCCCCTTCAATGCCATGCCTGAGTGGGACAGATGTTTCCCGGAGAAAAAATCCCACCTCATTCAGAGGACATTGCAGAATCACAGTATGGGTTGGGTTGGAAGGAATCTTTAAAGATCATCTCGTCCAACCACCCCACAGTGCACAGGGACATCTTCAACTAGATCAGATTGCTCAGAGATGGAAGTAGTAGTGCTTTCCACTGAGCTTCCACAGACTGCAGGTTTTCTCCAGCCTCATAAATATGTCCTTCTTAAGTCAAGGGAACAATGGATACAGTATATTTTTTTCTCCTCCTCCTTGAAGTTTGTACATAGAGACACTTTTCTTAGTTCTCAGGTGACACCAAGGTATCTGAACTGTTCTTTACACTGGATTGCCGCAGTTTGCACCTGAAAACTCAAGTCCATTTTCTGCTATTAATGCAAGCTCCATCCTGTTTAAAGTTCAACTTTGTGCCCTGGGCCAGACTTATATGAGGCAGAGGTGGTGTCCTGCGAGACAGAAGTGCCTGTAATCTCTTCCCTCCCACTTGCATTTGTTTTCAGTTGTTTTGCCTCTCTCTTTCTCTCAGCCACATAAGACAAAAATTTCTAAGTACCTTGTTTCATTTTACTTCTATTTTTCCTGATGCAGAACTATGTTGCTGCATCTCCTGGTCTCTCAAGCCTCTTCAAGCTGTATATCACATAAGCAGCAGTTCACCTCCCCACTTATGTACACTGCTGAGTCTCTTTTTAACTTTCCATGCAACTATGGTCTATGCCTCCCTTCCTTCCTTCCTTCCT
>VWYK01097870.1:1691-19354 GCA_013399775.1 Semnornis frantzii
CCCTTTTTTTTTCCCCTACCAAAGAGACCCTTCCTGGTGTGACTGGGGGGTGGGAGCAATCTGCAGTGCTGGTAATTGGTATGTATCTGGGATGAGAACACCCCAGGCTGCCTGCTGGGATTTGCCATGATGCTGGGGGTGTTCCTTCCCCTGAGTAATGTGTTCAGCTCACTGAGCACTGGTGAGTTTGTCACTAGAAAATGCCTCAGGTCTGCTCTGACAGCAAGGGTTTGGGCAGAGCAGACAGCAACCAAGGGATGCCTGCCCTGATGTCACTTCTGAAGCTCTGCTCTTAACCAAGGAAAAGCTGGGGCTGGACACACAAGGATGGCTACAAAATGCTTGGTTTCTTCCTTCTTCTTATGTAAAGCAGCAGAGAGAAGTGCAACAGCCATGGAAAAGCAGAGCAGGGGTGTGCAGGGCAGTGGCTGTCCTCTAAAGGGCAGCTTTATGGAAGGGCTGAACATGGATTTCCTTCTTCCCATAGTCAGGCTTCCACTTCTTCTGCACCAGTTCTGGAGGCTTTGCAGAAGCTTTGCACCCAAATGTTTCAGCATTTACAGCACCTGAGCATGGTGGGGGTTGGAAGAGACTCCTGTAGATCCACCACCCCTGCTAATGCAAGAGGCACCCACAGCAGCCCAGGATCACACCCAGGTGAGTTTCTAATCTCTGCACAGAGGAGGAGTCTCCACATCCTCCCTTTCCTGTCTGGTGAAGGTGGGTAACACAGAAGCACACAGAATTAACCAGGTTGGAAAAGACCTTTGAGATCATCAAGGCTAACCTGAAAGCACCAAGGCATTGGCCACCCTCTCCTTGTCTAGACACCAAGCACCCCATGGCAATCCAGCAGAGCCAGTGCTGGTCCACATCAAATGGGCATTCCAGCCCAGCTGGCCCCCAACTTAACTGGGGTTAAGACAGGATTGGACTCCCTGATGCATCTCCCAGAGGTTTCTAGAGCATGTTTGCATGGAGTTGGCTTTGAGGTCAACCTTTCCAGCCCCTGTGCTGATGTGTAGTGCCCCTCTCTCTGTGCTGGCCCAGAGCACTCCTGGTCCAAGACAGCAAATGGGAGACTTCAAGAAACTTTTAACGTGAGCAGGTTTTCCTGCTCATGCTCAAGCTGGAGACCCAGTCAGGGGTAATGAAGACAGAAATGATGGGACAAAAAAGCAGGAGGAGGAGGAGGAGGAGGAGGGGAGTATTTTGAGTTCCTGCACTCAGCACATGCTGCTGATACCTTTAAATTGGAGCCTGAGGTTTAAAAATAAACTTTGGAAGTCATAACAAGATGTCTGAGCCCTCCAGCCGCCTGGCAAGCTGGCAGTGGTGTCTGGTGTCAGCCCTGATGGGACAGCATGAAGAAGAGTGTGGCCAGGAGGTGGAGGCAGGTTCCCCTTCCCCTCTACTCTGCCCTGGCAAGGCCACAGCTGGAGTATGGTGTCCAGTTCTGGCTCCCCAGTTCAAGAGAGAGAGATCTACTGGATAGTGTCCAGCAGAAGCTATGATGATGCTGAGGGCCCAGAGCATCTCTGAGAGAAGGAAAGGCTGACAGCCTGGAGCAGAGCAGCCTGAGAGGGGATCTGCTCAATGCTCAGTAACAGCTAAAGGACAGGGGGCAAGAGGATGAGGCCAGACTCAGTGGTGCCCAGTGACAGGGCAAGGGGCAGTGGGCACAAACCAGAACCCAGGAGGTTCCATCTGAAGAGGAGGAGAAAGTTCTTTGCTGTGAGGGTGCTGGAACCCTGGAGCTCCTCACCTAAACTCAGATTTCCTCTGAAGATTTTAGCCCCTGCCCTGCTCCTCACCTTCCCCACGGTCTTTTCTCTCTCTATTCCTGTTTTCCAACACACTGCTGGCAGCAAGAGGCTGTGAACAATAAAAATGCCCAGTCCCAGCTACTATCTGTCTGGGAATCAGCCAGAACAGACAATTCCACACTCTTAAATCTTTTCTAGCACCAAAGCAGGAGGAAAACACCACTTCAAGTGCCTCTCTTCAGAGACACCTCTGATGCCTGCCTCTAGCCTCTGCGGGGGCTGTGAGAAGCTGATCCTGTAAATCTCCCTGTGTGCCAAGGAGGGGACAGGCCCTGCCTGAGGTCAAACCCAGGTGAGATAAGGAACCTCTGCCCTGGGGCTTAAAGCTGCTTGCAGAATGCTGGGTTGCTCCAGGTCCACACTGGTTTTCCAGCAAGGGAGCCTGGTGCTGTACCAAGCTACAGCAGACTGATGTGTTTGTTTTGGCAGCTCTGCACATCTCCTGGTGAGGAGAAGCCTGCATTAATCCTGGGGATGGCTTTTCATATTAAACCACAGCCACGGAGTGAAAAGAGCCCTGGCTGCCCATATCTTTGATTGCTTTTAGTCCAAAGGCTGTTAATGGAGATACTTGGCTAGGAGCACAAGCTCTGGATGCATTCAGAGGGTTGAAATATAGATCAGGGAACTTAATGAGAAAAGCTGTTGCTGAGCCAACCCCCAGCACAGCCCAAGGATTTATATGAGTGAGGGATTTGTTTGCCTGTGGTAGCAGTGAAATCTCTTTCCCATATGATGGTGTCTCCATATGATGGCAGTGAGTGGGTGGTGAAATCTCCCCCAGCCCCAGAGATGCTGGTCTAAGAGTTTTCTGTGGGGAGATGGATCCTGCTGAGTGCTGCTGCTGGTTTCCACCTTTCCCAGGGGAGCATATCACAGACTCACAGAATTAAGCAGGTTGGAAGAGACCTCTGAGATCATCCAGCCCAACCTATCACCTAACGCCTCCTGATTAACTAACCCATGGCACTAAGTGCTTCATGAAGCCTCTTTTCAAACACCTCCAGGGATGGGGACTCCACCACCTCCCCCGGCAGCCCATTCCAATGCAAATCACTCTTTGGGTGAAGAACTTCTTCCTAACATCCAGCCTGAACCTGCCCTGGCACAGCTTGAGCCTGTGTCCTCTTGCTCTATCAGTGGTTGCCTGGCAGAAGAGACCAATCCTCACCTGGCTACAAGCTCCTTTCAGGCAGTTGTGGAGAGCAATGAGGTCTCCTTTGAGCCTCCTCTTCTCCAGGCTATCACTCCCAGCTCCCCCAGCCTCTCCTGGGACAACAGTCAGGAATTCATGGGAGCAACTTCACCCAAAGCTTCTGGATTACAGCAAGCAGCAGTTGTCTTCCTCCAACCCCTTTTCCCCAGTTGGAGACATCCCTTTTGCATAGCCAAATCAGACACTTTGTGACTTTCTATCTAATCCCCCCCCCACAATCTGCTTATTTGCAGAGCAGACCCAGAATTTTGCAGAGCTCCTGGTGCCAGTTGCCTGAGCCCATTGGGAAATCAGCCCTGGGTGCCAGCACTCCTTGGCACAAACTGCAGATGAGGAGAGCAGGGCTGACCATGGGTCTGATTTCATAGAACCATGGAATCATTGAATGGTTTGGGATGGAAGGGACCTTTAAAAGTCACTTATTGCAATGCCTGCAGTCAGTAAGGTCACCTGCAACTACAGCAGGTTGCTCAGAGCCACAACCAACCTGACCTGGAATGGTTTCAGGGATGGGGCAGCTCCCATCTCTCTGGGCAACCTGGACCAGGCTCTCACCAATCCAGTGTCAAACATTTCTTCCTCACATCTTATTTAATCTCCCTCTTTGAGCTCAGACCCTCACCTCTTGTCCTGTCCCAGCAGATCCTCCTCAAAAGTCTCTCCTCAGCTTTCTCATCAGCCTCATCAGAAGGTCTCCCTGGAGGGTTCTCTTCTCCAGGCTCCCACTTTTGCTCGGGGAGGCTGCAAAGTCTCTGGGGCAGAGAGGAGATGACCCTGGCGTGGTGGTGTCTGGGGTGAACATTTCGGTTGGGTCTTACCCATAGGTGGCAGCAGCTGCCCGCACTGGGCAGACGCTGCCCAAAGCCCAAACCTGCAGCACAGGAGGAGCAGGAGGGCAGAGCCTCAGCACAGGTTGTCCCTGCTGGCTCCTCCTCAGAGAGAGATCCTCAGCAGAGAACGAATTAAGCCAAACCCTCAGAGATAGAGGATCAAGCTCTACAGCAAGCTCAGTTCTGCAGCACTGCTGTTGCTGGGAGGAATCAACACCTCCTGGCCCAGCAGGAAAACTGCTGAATAATGCAGCACAGGCTGCTGGGCACCACTGGCCAAATTCCTGAAGCTTCTGGGATGTCACATCCTCCCAGGAGGAATCTGGCAGCAGCAGCATTAAGCATCGTTGGCTGGGCACTGGGATGCCCCAGTGTTAGCTAACACCCATCCATGATGCCCTTATGAGAGCTGGTGCAGCCCAGAGGCAGCAGCTCCTGCAGCTCCACAGCCTTTGTTGGCTTCCAGATGTTTCTGCCAGCAGGTGACCTGAAAGGTGCTCACTAGCAGCAGATAACAAAAGCTAATTTCCAGCTGTAACGTGGGGCCCAGAGAGCCAGATTTAAGAGGGGGGAAAAAAAATAAATAAGAAAAGGAAACACAGAAATCTTGCTCAAAAGCAAAGGGCAGGGAGAGTGGAATCAACTCAGAGGCTCTAATGAGGAGGAAATTGAAGAGAAAATCTATCCAAATCTTGTCATCTACCTGCTTCTAAACCAACTGCTTCTTGGTCGATACAAATGGAATTTACTTTCCTCCCCAACACATTCTGGACAGACTTTCTGCTGGATACTCCATGCACATTACTCCTGGACTCCTCTGTCCCACTGCATCAGGAGGGAGAAGTGGATTTGGCTTCGGGATGAAGGGCAGAGCAAGACAGGGGTTGTAATTCATCTGCACCAGGAAACTGATCTCCCCTGCACCAGTGCAGCCCCAGCTCATCCCCTACTGCAATGGCAGCAGCTTCCCCTTCCCTCTCCAGTGCTGTTTCATGAGCTGAGCTTTTAAATAGCAGCCCCAGGCGTGGGTGTAAGTGGTGTCTTTGCACAAAGGGACCAGGAAGTGTTGGTTCATCTCTGCTCTATCATTAATTAAAGCAATTAGCCCACTCAGGCTCGGTTCAAAGCCATCCTGTACCCACTGAGGAGAATCTACTCCACTGTAGAACACATTTTCTACAGCAATAAACTCATTGCTCTGTGGATTCTTAGAGGGACTGAGGGACACATATCACAGGAAGGATTTGAGGAGGAACCAGAGCGATGACACAGCTTCACAGGAAGAAAAGTGACTTTTCAGGTCTCAAACACTCTGGTTGTAGCTTATCTTTTCTTTCTGGACCAGATACACCTCCTGAGATCATGCTCTGGGGCTCTTCATGCTCTGAGATCATGCTCTGGGACTTTGAAGGTGGCAGGGTGGAGAGTGAATGGTGCCAGCAGGGCTGGTCTGGGCTTCCAAGGGACCCTGAAATCAAAGCACTGCTCAAAGCTGATCATGAGGTTGAATGGCAGGAATAAAAACAGCCAGGTGGTTGTTTAAACTGCTAGTTGGTATTTGGGTATTCAAAGTCCATCAGAGCCTTCAGCCAAGACATTCTCTGGAAAGAGCTGAGTCAGTATAATCCACAGGGAAACTGAGGCAGGGCTGGAGGGACTCGGTTCCAAGCTGGACTATGCATGCTCTTGTGTTTGTCCTTAAACCTCCAGGGTAAACTCTGAAAATAAACTATTTATTTACAGCCTTGTGGTGCCAAAGCTTTCTCTGAAGCTGTCCTGGCTGATTTCCTGGGACCACACAGGCAGGCAAGGCACCCAGCCTGGACTATTGCCTTGTCCTGGGGGCCAGGAGGAGGGATCTGAGGACATGGGCCACCTGGAGTGTCCCCATGCTGGGGTGGTGTGCTGGTTTGAGGCTAATTGGAATATTTTTTTTAATGAAAATAATTAGATTACAGGCTGTGAAAAGAAAAACAATGATGTCTACTTCACTCATAGGCTTGCTGAGACTCATAAAAACAAGGACACAAAACATAGATAACAGAGAGAGTCTCTGTCTCTCTAGCTGATGGTTTGGTCCTGGTTTCTCTGCTGAATAACCTAACTTACCACTCTAACCCCCCTGGCCCATCCTCCAAACTCGCCTTGCACATAAGGCAGACTCTGGGGTAAGGTAGAGGAGTGGAAAGAAGGTGGAAGGGTGGTTGGGAGCCCCTCCTGGGGACTCTGATGTCTGGGAGGGGAGTTGTCTTTCTGTGTTACCTTTAACTTGTATATTTCTGTAACTATTCCTGTCTGTTGTGTAAATATCTGCTTGTACATTGTGCTGAGCTGTAAACAGAGCTTCAGTCCTTAACTTCCAGCTGGATGAGCCTAGTCTGGGGGATTTTTCATAGTGGTGGGGAAAGTAACTCCCAAACCATCACAGGTGGCTTGCTCTGCTGAGAAATGCATCCCCAAGGGCAGCTCAGCCTCTCTGTAGCTCCATGAGCTGTGCAAGGAGATTGATGTCTTCCTGGAGGGAGCCAGCACTGCCTGGCTCTCAGTGCTGAACAGGTAACTCCATCTTCACACCCAAAATCACTGTCTGGGGGAGGGATGAACCTCACTGCATGGACAGTTTGTGCCACAACCATCCCAGGGTGGAAAATGGGCTGCCTCCTGTCTTGACATCCTAAAGTGGCCCAAGCAACACTTCCCCAGAAATGATGTTTCCCAACATTTCTTCTGCTTAAAGGGCAGAAATTGCTCCTCGTGCCCAACCTAAACCTCCCCTGGGGAAACCTGAGGCTCCTGTCCTGTTGCTTGTTACCTGGGAGAAGAGACCAGCATTCAGATTCACTCCTGCTGGTGCCCCCCATATCTTTATGCCTAAACCTTTGGGGCAGAGGAGGAGCCCCAGCTGTGCTTCTGATTCCCTTTACATCCAAGTACTCATTTTGGTCAGTTAACAGAATGCCAGAACTGGCTATGGTTGGAGTTAGCCTTTAAGACCATTTAGACCATAGCCCAGCAGAGCCAGGTTACAAGATCTGTGTATGGGCAGATCTGAATTGGGTTGGGAGAGACTCTCAGAGGACATTTTGATCACCCCCCTGCAGTGAGCAGGAACTAGATCAGCCTGGCCTAATGATCCAGGGATGGGTATTACACTGAGAGAGCTACATCCACCTATAAAGCTCTTCTTCATAAATGGCCAAGGCCACCTCTCTCCTAAACTGGACTGATGTCTTTCCACATGAAACCTGCAAGGCTGTGATTTTATTCCCTGGGATTTCTTGAATGACATCTTGACAACATGGACTGGATGGGTGGAGCACTGCTGGGTAAGGAATTGGCTGGATGGTCACATGCAGAGAGTGGTGATCGAGGGCACAATGCCCACCTGGAGACCAGTGCCAATTGGCATCCCTTAGGGGGCAGTGCTGGCACCAGTGCTGTTTGACATCTTTGTCAGAGCCATGGACAGAGGAATCAGTGCAGCCTCAGCAAGTCTGCAGATGGCACCAAGCTGTGTGGCACAGTCGACTTGACAGAGGGCAGGGATACATCCAGAGGGACCTGGACAGGCTGCAGAGCTGTGTCCAGGCCAACCTTATGAAATTCAACAAGGCCAAGTGTAAGGTCCTGCACCTGGGTAGGCACAATCCCAAGCACCAATCCAGGCTGGGTGGGGAATGGCTGAGAGCAGCCCTGAGGAACAGGACCTGGGGGTCTGGAGTGATGAAAAGCTCAAGATGAGGCTGCAGTGTGAGTGCAGCCCAGACAGCAACTGTGTGCTGGGCTGCAGCAAGAGCAGCGTGGGCAGCAGGGCAAGGGAGGGGATTCTGCCCCTTGGCTCTGCTCTCCTCAGACCCCACCTGCAGTCCTGTGTGCAGTTCTGGAGCCCCCAGCACAGGAAGGACATGGAACTGTTAGAGCAGGTGCAGAGGAGGCCAGCAAGATGCTGAGAGGGCTGCAGCAGCTCTGCTGTGAGGACAGGCTGAGAGAGTTGGGGCTCTGCAGCCTGGAGAAGAGAAGGCTTCCAGGGGACCTTAGAGTGGCCTTCCAGGATCTGAAGGGGGCTACAGGAAGTCTGGGGAGGGACTATTGACAAGGTCTTGGAATGCCAGGACAAGGGGCAATGGGTTTGAAGTGGCAGAGAGGAGATTGCAAGTGGATGTTAGGAGGAAGTTGTTTGCAGTGAGGGTGGTGAGAGACTGGCACAGGTTGCCCAGGGAGGTTGTGGAGCACAGAATCACCCAACGTGATCTTTGATCACATTCTGTGTTTCTGTGCTCCACAACCTCCCTGGAGGAGTTCAGGACCAGGCTGGGCGAGTCCTTGAGTGACCTGTACTAGTGGGAGGTGTCCCTGCCTATGGCAGGGGCTTGGAACTGGATGAACTTTGAGGTCCCTTCCAACCTTACCATTCTATGATTCTATGATCTTAGTGCCCTAGGTGCTCTAGGTTAGGATTTTCACCTCTCCCACTATCAGAAATGATTAAACCATGGTCCTCAGCACCACATCTCCACATCTTTGAAAGCCCTCCGGCGACAAAGACTCGCACCGCTGGCCCTGGCAGCCTATTCCAGGGCTCCACAACGCTGCTAGAGGAAAGAAACTGCTCCTCATGCCCTGTGCACGCTGATGCTGGTTCCAGGGCAATCAAGCGGCAGACACCGGGGCAGGTCCTGTGATGCCCGATCCACTCCGGTACCCCCGGACCCGGCAGCAGATCCCGCCCGGACCCCTTCGCTGCGCACACGGCGCCTGCGCTGTCCCCTCCCCATCACCACCACGGGGCGTGTCTAGCCGCGCCCCCTCTCCTGATTGGTGGCACCGCCCCCTGGAGGCGTGACCAGATGCGATATAAGGGCGGGGCGGGGAGCGGGACGGGCAGCGCCGCGGCCGTGGCCGTGCGGTGCGCAGCGGACGCGGCCTTTAGTGGCCTCCCCGCGGCCTTAGTGCCCGCCAGCCGGACCCCCCCCAACCCCTTCCCCACCATTACAGCCGCCCGGCACAGGTACTCTGCCACCGAGAGGGCAATTTAGCGGTGTGTAAGGGCGGGAGGGGCTGTTTTGGTTTGGGAGGGCTCAGCTACACAGCATCTCTTTGGGGTGAAACCTAGGGGAGGAGGATCCGTGCCTCAGTTTCCCCACTGAGGATGGTTAACAGGGACGGGGGTGCGTGGAGGACAGTCTGTAGCACAGACACACGGGTGCGTCGTTAGGGTAGGGAAAACCTTATCAGGAGCTGGATGCTCGGGGGTGGTGGTGGTGAGGGTCGTATGGTCCTGGATCCCTGCACACAGCATACAGCCCATGTCGGTGCTTTTGCTGCCCCATCAGATTTTGGTGGGGGTCGGAGTCCTCCTGTACCCCCTGGGGGCTGTGGTTCGTGCTGGCAAGTTGCACTTTTTTTGCTGTTCAAGACTGTTAGGAGCCGTTTTGAGACCATGGGGTGTGAGAAGAGGCAGTATCTTATCGGGGGGTGCCTTATGCCAGGAGGAGAAAAATCTATCTCCAGCTCCATGGACATGTGGGCCGGGGAGAGCAACGTCCGTGCTCAAAGCAGACGTGGCAGGATGAGGGATGTGCTGTGCAGGATGGAGCAGGGTTAACAGGTTTGCCTCCAGCTCGGGAATGGTGGAGGCGATGCTGGGGACAGGCTGGGGCTGGAATTGGAGGCTGGAAAGCTCTGGGTTTGTGCCCCAAGCTAAACGCTCCTTTGCTTCTTACGCAACCTCTGCCTGAGGCTTGGTGAGTTCCAACTGTTGATAGAGGGAGGGGAGCTGAATTTCTGCGAGGAGGGAAAATATCCGTGTGAGCTCAGGCTTGCCAGGGCTCAGCTTGGTGCTAGGAGGCGTTTCCCAAGGAATTGTTTTGCCTTTGCATGTAGCTGCGGATTTAAGCCGTGATTGGCACCACGAGCCCTAAGCCCTGTGCCCAGGCAGTGCCACTGCGTGGCTCAAATTGCTTCGGCAATCACGCCGGTGCCACTTAAAACTCTTGGATCTTTCTCGTGAGGTCAGGTCCTGAGTGGGTGGGAGCTGTAAGGGCCATGCGTTGGCCCCTCTGCAATGATGAGTGTCCCTTTGCCTGCAGGCTTTTAGATCTGCCCAAGAACCAAGATCTAGAACCATGGCATCCATCCCATCGAGCGGCTCGCTCATGGCCACCCACAACTACCACAGAAGTAAGGGTGGGCTTGGGGCTGGGGTGGGCTCGGGTTGGTGGGTGAGCAGGCAGGATGCTCTGCCAGGCTTCAGGGGGACCATGGCACTGGCAGAGGTGGAGCTGAGCTCAGGGGTGTGCTGTCAGCTGAAGCTCCACGAGAGCTGGCAGGCTCCTTTGCTGAGGAAGGGGGCAGCCAGCAGCTGTCCCTCCTGATGCTCAGACCCTTTGTAGGGCTTCCATAGCTGCTGAATGAGCTTTGAAATTCCTTCAGTTCTTAAGACTGTAGGTGTGTGGAGGTGATGGCTTTGAATGCATCTTGCACTGCAGAGGGCTTTGAACTAGATGATCTTTAAGGTCCCTTCCAAGCCTAAAGATTCTATGAAATGAGCTGCAAAACCAGTCTGGGTTAATGGCAGCTACTGGTGCCTCTCTAGGGGAGGGATTTAGTGGGTTACCTGAACCAGAACTGAAGTGTTCCCCTTGAGCTGAAACTAGTGGCAGGCTTGTAGCAGTTGGAATAAAACTGCATGGATCAGATGCAGGAATCTGCATCATCTTGGCCTCGAGTTACCTGCAAAGGCCTCCCAAGTGTCACCTACAGATGCAGAACCATTACTTAATGTCCCTGGGGTTGCAAATGTTTTCTCACAGAGGTATTCAGGTGCTTTGCTGCTGCCTGGTCTTGGCCAGCTTCTAATCTCCCTGTTCCCTTCCTTGTTTTTCTTGACCTGGCACTAAAGCTGGGCACATACTGGAGTGAGATAGTGGTGGGACTGGGCTGTGCTGCCCTAGGGATGGGCACACCAAGGCCATGCTCTGCTTTTCATGGCACAGCCAAGGGTTGCTGCTGGCTCTGATGGCTGTGATGTCTCTACAGGGCGCTTGAGCTCCACATCTAGCAACAGCTCCTGTGGCAGCTCCGAGTACTCTGGGGAGGTCATCCCCCACCCCCCGGGTAAGTGCTGCCTGGCCTGGGACCATGGGCAGACTCTGCTTCCCCAGATCTTGCTGGAGGTGACCCAACCTCTCTTGTGGCATGAGGCTGGGGTGGTTGCAGGGCTGCCTGGGTTACACTGACCTGGGCTCTCCCTGGCACACGTTCTCCTCCAGGTCTGCCCAAATCAGACTCTGGCCACTGGTGGGCCAGCTTCTTCTTTGGGAAGACAACCCACCCGGCCATGACAACTGTCTCAGAGTCCCCGGAGAGGTGAGTGCTGCCTCCCTTGGATGAGGTGACATGAGGGAGTGCCAATGCAGCACCCAGGGCAGTTGGAACATCCCTCTGGGGGCGCATCCTGACCGGATGGGCGATGTCTTCACGCAGCCCTTTGCTGCCGAACTAAAGAGAGTGCTAATACAGCGCCTCGGTGCTGGGGCTGACCCCTTCTCTGCTGTCTTGCAGCTTGGCAGCGCTGCGGGTGACGGCAGGACCGCTGGCATGTGGCCCGGTGCCAGCCCCCGGAGCAGGACGGAGGCGCCACGCCAGCGAGCCCAGCTCCGGGCCCTCGCCGTGAGCGAGCCTGCGGCTGCTCCCCACGGCGGCGGGCACAGCCCCTTCCCCTCCCCCCGCGTAGCTTAGGCAGGCTGCTCCCACCAGAGCCGCCGCTTTGTGCTAGGGCAGCACCCCCCTGCTGATTCCCACGCCAGCCTCTTTCCTCTGCTCTTGGGGGAACTCCTTTGGTTCACCTCGTGCTCCTACAATGGCCACTAAATAAACTCCAGCAGCCTTTTCAAACGCTCTGCCTCCTTCTTCCTCTGAGGTGGGAGGGCAGAGCAGTGCCGTGGGTGCTGGTGGGGCTGGGTGAGGGTGGGATGCAACCTCCAGTCACAGCAGCAAGGTCATAGAATCACAGAATTGTTTAGGGTTGGAAAAGACCTCCAAGACTGAGTCCAACCCCAAACTAAACACCACCATGGCCATCAAACCGTGCCCCAAAGTGCCCTGGCCACAGCTTTCTTTAACACCTCCAGGGATGGGGACTGCACCACTCCCCTGGGCAGCCTGTTCCTATCCCTCCAGTACCACTCTTGCAGCAAAGAAATTTGTCCTAATACAAACCTAAACCTACTGTGTCACAGCTTGAGGCTATTTCTATCACCTGATACTAGGGAGAGGAGGCCAACACCCACCTGACAACAACCTCCTTTCAAGAAGCTGTAGAGAACCAGGTCTGCCCTCACCTTGCTCTTCTCCAGACTAAACAACCCTGGGTCCCTCAGCTGCTCCTCACCAGACCTGTTCTCAACCCTTCACCAGCTTTGTTGCTCTGCTCTGGACACACTCCAGCAACTCTCTGTCTGTCTTGCCTGGCAATGCTGGGTGGCACATGGTTGTGCCAGGATGAGTCACTGGTGTTTCTGGTTTGTGTGTGAGCAAGATCTGGCTGCATTGTGGTGGATGCTACAAACACTTTCCCCACCCTCTTCTCCTCACTTGGCTGCACAACCTGTCCCTAGAGGCACTGAACTAATTTTGCTCCCCCTGCCCTGCTCTGCCCCAGTGTCTTGTGGGGTGGGAGTGGGTACCTGAGCCTGGTCAGTGGTGGGAGAAGAATTTGGGTGCAGAGTGAGCTCTCAATAAAGGGGGAGGGGGAGATAGCTTGCATGTGGCATGCATTTTGTGGGTCTGGTATCAGGCTGGAGCTCATGGTGTGGCAGCTCAGGGGATGCAGCCCTGGAGCTCAGCTGGTCCTGTACTGCCCGAATTAGTGTCTTGGTTGATTTCTGCCTTGAATTAGTCAATTTGGCCCTTCTGTGATCAGCCTGATAGAAAACAAGAGCCTGCCAGTGTCTGCATGCTGAGAGCAAGGTCCTGTTCCTGCTGGAGGCAAACAAAGCCCTGGCAGGGCTCCATTTAAAGGTGCCAAATCCTCCTCTGGACTGCTTCCAGCACCAGATACAGAACAATCCCTGTGTGCTTCTGCCCTGGTGGCAGCTGGGGACCCTGCAGCAGTGACTCTCTGCTGCTGCCATCCATGTGGGCAGGGGCAAAGGGCAAAGCCTGGCCCAGGAGCAGCTGGGGGAGGAGGTGGCTGCTCTGCTTTTTGTCCACTCTGCAAAGGCATCCCGGGTCACTTCCAACTTTGGTTGTTGTTTCTGGTAGGGAAAAGTGTTGTGTAAGCTCTGCTCTGAGCTCTGCATCTCCAGGCAGTGCTCCTTGTCCTTAGGGTAGAGGCTCTGTGTCCCTAAAAGGCAGCCAGGGCAGCACTGGGACTTCTGCTCCTGCTGTGTAAATTTCCAAAGGGAATGGCTGCAGGAGGTTCCCCAGGGCAAACAACCTTGGGTGCATTGTTTGGATCCCCTGAGGTTTCCAGCACCACTGGTACTGAGTGCTGCTGAGGAGGCTCTGCCCCCTTGCATGTGGCTGTGTATCTCAGGTGGCAGCCTTTAAACTTCACAAAACATAGGAAAATCAAGACAAAAAGAACTCCCCCAAAATCCCTCTTCCCATGCCAGGAAAAGCTCTTTGTTTGCTGCTTGCCACTAGGATGCCCTGGGGGAGCTGAGTGTCTTCACCTGCTGCTGGTTCCCAATACAAACTCCATATATTGGAGAGACAAATAAATGTTCCAAGCTTACATCTTCAGGGGCTGCAGATTTTGAGGTGTGGCCACACAAAAGTAGAGTCAGTATTGCTGTATTTGCTTGTTGGTCTGCTGATTGCAGAGGGTCAAACCCAGCCACTTGTCCTCAGGCACCTGGGAGAGGCTGTGGCAGAGCAAAGGCACTCACCCTGCACCCATGGATTTCAGCTGGGCATTTTTCCTGGCCTGATTGCCCTCTGGATCAGCTGCTTTGGTCATCTGCTGTGGTGCCAGCAGCCCAGCCATGCTCCTCCATCCCATTTTTGGATGCTGCATGGAGGTGAAGCCCATTCCCACATTGCTGCAGGGCAAGGCTGGGTTCACAGCAGTGACCACAGCATCAATAAGTGGCTGCTCTGATGCCAGTGGAGCAAAACTGCCTAAAAAAATTCTCTCCCTCTGCTCTGGTGAGACCTCACCTGGAGTGCTGCATCCAGTTCTGGAGCCCCTGGGGCAAGAGGGATGTGGAGGGGCTGGAAGGTGTCCAGAGAAGGGCCACGAGGNGGGAGTGACAGGACTGGGGGGAATGGAATAAAGCTGGAAATGGGGAGAGTCAGACTGGATGTGAGGAAGAAGTTGTTGAGCATGAGGGTGGTGAGAGCCTGGCAGGGGTTGCCCAGGGAGGTGGTGGAAGCCTCATCCCTGGAGGTGTTTAAGGCCAGGCTGGATGAGGCTGTGGGCAGCCTGAGCTGGTGTGAGGTGTCCCTGGGCATGGCAGGGGGGTTGGAACTGGCTGATCCTTGTGGTCCCTTCCAACCCTGATTGATTCTTTGATTTCATGAAATGTCTTCAGGCTTCTCCAGGCGAGGTTTAGGTTGCACATGAAGAACAGTTTCTTCCCCAAAGGGTTGTCAAGCCCTGGCCCAGGCTGCCCAGGAATATGGTGGAGTCTTTATGCCTGAGGGTGGGGGTTTCAAAGCCATGGAGATGTGGTGCTGAGGGACAGGGTTTAGTGGTGACCTGGCAGTGCTGGGTTAATGATTGGACTTGATGATTTTAAAGGTCTCTTCCAGCCAGAACAATGCCATGACTCCAGCTGATACCCTGTGTCTCAAGCCATGGTGCTGCCTGCTGTGGTGGGACAGCAAAAGGAACAGAAGCCAGACAAGCAAAAGGTCTCCCTGTGCACCATACCCCATCCCCACTGAGCTCACTCTCAGAGGGGCAAAGCCCTTCCTCACATGCCACCAACCCCCCACGAGGGACACATGTCCCCTCTCCTCCTCCCCTGCTGCTTCCTTGTGCCACTTGGCCAGTCTCTGTGGTTTTCCTGTTGATTAACTCCCGTATTTGGGCCAAAACCAGCCTGTGCTTTCCTTGCAAGGGCCCCTGTGCCACCCCCACCCACCTCGGGTGAGAAACACTTCCCTTCATTGCCTGCCTGGGGAGGGATGATGTTGTTCCTCCATCCAAGCAGCTTTGCTTCTTCCCCTTCACCCTTCAAAGGCCAATGTGGGACTCTAAAAATAGAAACAGTTCATGCAGCTTCAGCCCCATACCACCAGCCTGGCAGAGGCTTCAAATGCCACTCAGTCAAGCTGAACCCACAGGTGGGGCACGTGGCAGGCTGAAAGCAGAGCTGGAGAATGTCCCTAACAGCAGGGCTTGCAATGCCCACTCTGGAAGGGTTTGCAGAGCATTAGAACCCCAGCAGCTCTGCCTTTGTGGGATGGATTTTTGGGATGAGCCTGCTCCTTGTAGTGGCCCCAATTTTAGCTGGGGGGTGGGGGGAAGCTGCAGGGCTCATCCCAGGCTGAGATCCTGGGAGAAGATGAGACAATCTGGGCTCCCATCCAACTCTGGCTACTCTTAGAAAGCAAGCAATGACTCAGAGAAATGCCAAACCCCCCAGAAGACCCTGCTGGAGGGCAAACCCAGGCAGTGGATCTGCTTTTCAAGCAGCTGCAGAGGAGGAAGGCAAAGCTGCCGTGGGTGGCTTTGTGTCTGCCCTCCACGCTTCTGTGCGCTCTGGTGGGTCTGCTGCAAGCAGCAGGGACCTCGTTTGCTTCTTGGAGGGAGCTTGGCCATGCAGGCTGCTCCCCACGGCAGCCCCATCACCACCAACCCCTTCCCTTCTCCTCCTGCTCCATTTTGAGCTCCATCTGGTGGCAGCCAGCCCTGAGCGCTTGAGAGCTTTGCACATTTCAGCCTTTTAGTGCCTTACAAAAGCTCTGCTCCACACACGGCCCTGCCCTGGGCTCGCTGTGCAAGAAACCCACCACCTGCTGCACCTGGCTTTGGTCCTTAGCTTCTCCTAGGATGAGACCTGGGCTGTGCATACATCTGCTCCCTGCTCAGGCTGAGAAATGTTTCTGAAAGGTGAAGGTTTCCTCCTGCAACCATGTCCAAACCCAACCTGCATTGCTTGTTTGTGCCAGCTGAGACCACTCTAACCTGGAGGAGCTGGAGAAGTGGGTCCATGTGAACCACATGAGGTGCAACAAGGCCATATGCAAGGTCCTGTACCTCGGTATAAGTTCAGGGTGGGGGATGGATGTAAGGAGAGAAGCCCTGCAGAGAAGAATTGAGGGGTGCTGGGAAGTGAAAAGCTGAACATGAGTGAGCACTGTGCACTCCCAGCCCAGCCCCAGCCTGTCCTGGGCGGATCCCCAGCAGCATCTGAGCAGCAGGGGCAGGGAGGGGATTCTGTCCCTCTGCTCCACTCTGCTGAGCCCCCCCTGCAGTGCTGGGGCAGCTCTGGAGTCCTCAGCACAGACAGAGACCTGTTGGCGCAGGGCCAGAGGAGGCATCAGCAGTGCTGGCAGGGCTGGAAGGGCTCTGCTGTGAGGCCAGGCTGAGAGAGTTGGGCTTGGGCAGCCTGGAAAAGAGAAGGCTCCAGGGAGACCTTCTGGTGGCCTTGCAGTGCTTAAAGGGCTGATCAGAAAGCTGGGGACAGACCTTTGAGCAGGGCCTGCTGGGACAGGACAAGGGGTGAGGGTTTGAACTAAAAGAGGCAGGTCCAGGTTAGCGAGAAGGAAGAGAATAGTTTTTTTTTTATGCTGTAAGTGGTGAGACTCTGGCCCAGGTTGCCCAGCGAAGTGGTAGCTGCCCTGTCCCTGGCACCACTGCAGCTCAGGTTGGTTGTGGCTCTGAGCAACCTGCTCTGGTTGCAGATGGCCCTGTTGACTGCAGGGGGGTTGGACTGGATGACCTTGAAAGGTCCTCACCCAAACCAGTCTGGAATTCTATGGCTCTAACCCAGGGCTGCTGCTTTCCCGGGTCACAGCAGGACGCCACAACCACCTCTCCTTTGTTCAAACTTGAGAGCCAGCAGGGGCAGCTCAGAACTTACCACACACCCACTCCACCTTCCCACGTCCCCTTTCCAGGCCCCTCCTGCATACAGACTTGCTCAATCTAATCTAACTCCAGGCTGTGCCAGGCTGCCTTTCACCCACAGCATGCCATGCCATGCCATGCCATGCCACCGGTGCCCCAAGCGTGACACTGCTCAAGCAGCCGCGGTCAGGCTGACCCCAGGAAGGTTTTGGCACCACTCCCAGTGCTGCTTTTCAGTGAGTCCTTCCCCTGCTGCCAAGGGCAGCCCAGCCTCCAGGAGTCAGCATGGGCAGGGGGATAAAAGCTACTTGCCTGGAGCAAATGAGGACAAGAAGCTCAAGGTCCTTCTGTACCAAGGTACCCTGTGAGCAGCAAGGAGCTGGAGGCGGTGGGAGCTTTGCATCATGAGTGTGATGAAGAGCAGAGGAGGATGAAGCAGGGTTTTACTGAGTGCTGCCTGCACCTGGGCTGAGGAGATGTTAGAGATTTGAACCCAGGAATGAATTTCCCTTGGAACAAGCACAGGCTGCTCCACAGGGCAAGGAACCAGAGAGGAGCTGCCAGAGGGTTGGCAGAGGAACATCAAGGTTTAATCCAGAGAGACCAGAGATAGGAAGATGCTTGCTGTGGTTGCAAGAGCAGGACTGGTTGCAAACCACTAATTACTGGGCAGGAAGGGGAGCACCATGGCGGGGGTCTGAGTGCCCAGGAAGAGGGAGAAGGGGAAGGGAAGGGGGAAGGGAGGGGGGAAAAGGGAAGGGAAGGGA
>VWYK01097878.1:4633-15635 GCA_013399775.1 Semnornis frantzii
TTTTCTATGACAGGCTAGAAACAAGCCACAGTGTTTACTGGACAGAAGTGGAAAAGCTGCTTGAAGAGCAGATATGCCTCAGATGCCATGAATGCTAAGGGCTTGCAGTGGAGAGGGAGGAAGAACATTACAGCCCCAGAGCTGTCCTGGAGATCAAGCTGAAAAAGAAAGGTAGATGAGAACAGCAGGTCTGAAGTAGTTTGTGTGCTTTAAGCCTTCCCATATTTTCTTGTTTTCCTCAGAACTAGTGTTCTAGTGTCATTTGCTCCTGCAGGTGACTGACAACTGATATTTTGTGAAAGTGGAGTGCATTGTTTGCCCAGCTTTAAAGGAGTTCAAGCTTGAAGTTTTGCCTGGATAGCAGTTTGGTAAACCCGTAAAGACCTTTGTTAGTTTAGTCAGAAACATAGTCTGGCACAGAAAATTTAGGCCAGCTGGAGAAACATTTCAGACAGAAATCTGTACTGGCCATGGAAAATGAAGTTTAGCCCAGAGGGTAAATTCACAGAAGGCTTGATTTAACTCTAGGAGTTTTTATGCTAGTTGTGTGCTGTTTTATCAAGAACTTGCTGTGGGAATTTTTACTAATTGTTTTGATTTCTATGTTGTTTTACCACCAGAAAAACAAATAATTCTAATACTTCTTCTCTTCCCTACTCCCCGTCTTACACAGGAATGAGCACTCCAGCTTTAACATGCAAAGCTGATACGTGAGGGTTTGCTTCCCTATGATTACTAAGGCCGAATAGGTGACAAGATGTATCCACATCCTCTGTTATTTGTTTAGGTGACAGCATGTATCTACATTGCCCTATTCGGTTCTTTTCTGCTGCTTACTATTTTGGGGAGCAAAGTTTGTTTCCACATTTTCTAGAATAATCACATATTAAGAATCTCTCCTTTAGGATACTCTCCTTTGAGTCTTCTGCACCTGCATATCACTTCTTTTGGAGTTTCTGTATGATCCCAAACACGGACCTTAGAGAGTGGCCTAAACTGCCCATGTTCAAGACAGAACCTTGTTTCCTAAAACAAGGGGATACTCATGCCTCCTGGCAATTTCACACAAACCTATTGTCTTCCATAAGTAAGCTTGAGAGGAACATGGGAATTAGGGGAAAAATTTGAGATGTGAAACTGGTTGATGTGAAGAACAAATTCCATTTTTACTTCTTCCTTTTTTTGTGTTTTTTTTTTTTTTTTTCCCTTGGCCAATTTGATTTTTCTAAACAATGTTGCTAAGAACATCACTTGTCAGGCAGCTCTCTGATAGTTTTTTCTCATACGCACTCTTTGATCCTTGTTAATATCTCAGTATGTATGGATATAATGATTTGCTTTTCTAGTGACCATCTAGCCTTTCTACTTCTCAGGTACTGATGTCTTGACAATTCAGGTTGATAACTTACCTTCCTGAACTTTTATTTCTTACCTTATACCGAAGAACTACCAAATGGTAGAAGGAGCATCTGTCACTAGATTGGACAAGGTGAGATAACAGGAGCCATAACTGCAGATGTAATTTTACGTATGCACAATAAGGTCAGATATGGTAAAAGCAGATCACAAGAAGTCAGATTGGCCTTGTGACCTCCTATCCTTTTGATAAGTCACATACCACCAGAACTTCAGCTTATGGCATTTTCCCTCATAGAAAGATCAAGGAAGTGTTGGAATTAAGGACAAACAGAAATTTTGCCAACGAATAATTAATTGACAAATAGTTGTACAACAGGCTGTGTAACTGGGCCTCAGACACAGAAACAAGACCAAAGTAGAACAGGATTTTGAGAATAGGGATAATTCCAGTCTGAGTTAAAAGACATGTAAAGCTTGAGAACATTTTGCATGGTTTCCAAGGAAACAAATGAATGGAACTGTGAACAGAATCGTGCTAAGAAACCAGACATACAGAAACATAGAAGCATCATCTGTTTACAATCCTAGCAACAAGATTGATATAATTAATATCAATCAATAGATAGATAAAATTATATCATTTGAAAAAAATGTTAAATAAAATACATGAGGAAAATATAGTACCATATACAGATATTAGTTTTGCAGGTAATACAGCAGATCTAGATGTAGACATGAAATTAAGCAGGTGTTACTGCATGAAAATTAGCTGGTGCAGTACTAGGTACACAGTGTTGCCTTGTAGACTGAGGGGGGAAAAAAGCTGATATTTACAGAGCTCTGAAATAGCTAACAAGATATTATTTATTGAATCCAAGGGGCCCAAGATTTTACCCTCACTGTCTAGTTTTGAATAGGAGCAGAAACGATAGGAAAAAACCCATAAAAGAATTTTGGGGTTTAGATGTGATTTAAGATTGAGCTTTAAATATGAATGATTAATTTAGATATAATGAAACTGAATCCTTAGTATATTAAAAGCTGTAAAGTGTAAAGCTTAAGTTTGAATCAAAGGATAGCAGTCACATGAAGGTTTACCATAAAATAACAGGGTAAAATTAAGGTAGCAAGTGTTTTGCCTGAGCATTAGTACAATCTTCATACCGTGAAGTGAGTACTGCCATGTGGCAAGCTTGCTGTTTGGATTTGCTGTGGGATGGAGTTTGGCATGCCAGCTGCACTGTGGGGTGATGTGGGAAAGATGTGAGGCCACTACTCTGCAGGACAGCTGAGTGTGAAGGGGCTCTGCAGGTCATGTGATGCAGCCTCTTTGCCTCAAGGTCTGATTTCAAAGCCGGCTCAATTTGTTCAATCACATCTTGGCAGTCTCCAAGGTTAGAGATTGCACAACACTTCTGGGCATCCTGTCCTACCTTTAAACTACTTGCATGGCAAGATTTTTTCCCCCCCTTATATCCAACTAAAATTTTACTTGCTGCAACTCGTGACTGCTGCCATTTCCCCCCCTCTTCTTTACACTCAATGTGATACATCTCTTCTGTTTCTAACTATCCACAAGAACCACTTTGCTCTCAAAGAGAAGGGAAATTTTCTGTATATGATATAAGATGTTTCACTCAAAACTGTTACTGGAAAATTATCTGCTAGAAAGCTGAATGCCAAAGGAAGGTGAGCAACTGAAAGCAGTATTATCTGCTCACTGAAAGCAGCGAGATGCTTTCTGACAGTTCTCAAAATACGTTCAGAGAATGTCCTTATTTGGAATGTAGGTTTGCAGGTCACATGCAACAACTCTCTAAAAAAACCACATCAAACACACTTTACAGCTCTGAAAGAGGCATCCGGGAGCTTGTGGGAATTACCACAGCCACATGAGTTTCTGTCCTTGCGCTTGCAACAGTGAAAATTGATAGTGCCACTGCAAACTAGGCAAGCAGTATTTGCAGTGCAGGCTTGCAGAGCAATGCAAGTAGAGTGGTTAAACTGCCCATACACCTAGGGCTGTGGAAGGCTGTAGTTGTGAGAACTTTCATTGTTTAATGAAACCTCACATCTTCAAACCTTTTCCTGGGACAACCTCAGGTTGCTATCGTCTCTCTGAGGAATCCTTTTAGATGGAATGACAAAGGAGGTCTGGTTTTGGAATCCAAATTCTTTTTCTATACAACTGTATTTGTTCAAGTTTAAGCTTCCCAGAGGACTCAAAATACAGCTAACAGAAACCAATACAACAATAATAGGATGCCTTCCCCTCTCCCCCACACTTTGGAAAGACAGGAATTAGATGTAGAGAGAGAAGGGGTAAAACACCCAAAGAACAGTCTTGCTTTGGTTTGGAAGTCAAAAGAAAAAAAAAAAACTTTAACAATAAATAAAAGGTATTTAAGGTAGGGGAGTTACAAAGAGGTATAGGGAAGGGAAAAAAAACAAGATACAAAAAATATATATACAGCCAGATTGATGACAGTGGATTGAGGTAGATTCAGGAAGGGATGTCCACCATGTGGTANCAACAGGCCACAAGTGGCATCTCTGTAGGAGGCAGGTAGAAGCATCATTTTTAGAAGCTGTTTACTATAAATGCCCTAAGATCTTTGCCTACTTAATTGTTACTGCAGATTTAGATACTTAATGAGGATCCAGTTTGGCTGAAACTCACTTATTCTGATACCTTGTCCCAAATGAATAGAATTTGGTCAAAATGTTTGTTAGATTTCTCATGACACGCGCTTAATGTTTTATATATGTGTTTGTTTGTTGTCTGCCATCCGTATTTTTTGATGTGCATGGATAATACTTTATATATACAAGCCAAAAGCTAAGTCCTCCTGTCAGATACTGCTCCAGATGATTCCCACTGCTTTCCACAGAACTGTGTGCCATTATTACTTTCTCTTCTGTTCTGAAAGATTCAGGAATATTTGGAAGAGGAATTACAAGCCATGAAAATGGGAATTTTAAGTTTTGCATTCTGTGTATATATATAGGAAATTAAAACCAGATGTAACTAATTTATCTATTGCTTCTATTTCTCTTTTTTTTTCTTCATTATTCACATTAGGAATTTATCTGAGATGTTGGTATTAAACAATACTGATGACGGACAAAAATATTAGAAATAGAAACTGAATTTTTAGAACCACAAGATATTAATGAGTTAGGCAGATTTTCCTTTTCTTAATATGGATTCATAAAGCTAATTTTTGTTAGCAAAGGCAAACTGCTATGTGATTGTAAAAAGAGAACACGAAATACTTTTGTAGGTGTTGTGAAAAGAGATAACTTCTGCAGCTTTCACGGTTCATTTCAGTTTTAAAACAAATCTCCTTAAATATAGGCAACTCAAAGTTTAAGAACATGGTGAAGTTTCAGAAAATGAAAGCTATTCATAACATTGCTAGGCATAACATTGCTGTTTAGATATCAGTGGAATGGAAATACTTTCTGTCTTAACTTGCTGTTGTTTACTTAGCAAAACCTGTTGCTGCTAAAACTTTTTCCATGGCATGCATGGACGGAATAGGATTCTGAGATCTTGAGGCAAGACTTTCAAATTCAATCCTGTCTTCGCTTTGCCCTATTCTTTGTGTTGTAATTTCTGTGAAGCATTGAGTGGTAGCAGCTTCCCAAATTTGCAGAGTAGTATTATCTGTTGACTTTCACTGAGGCATGGATGAGGCTTAGCCACCTCTCTTTTGATGTCAAAAGACTGCCAAAAGTTATGCCTGGCAGGAAAAGTCACGTTTTTGGCAGATACTATATAAACATCCACAAGCCGCAGATAATACCAGATTATTGGTATTGTATGTATTGTGCTGCCTACACCTCTCTAATCTGAAAATAAAGTCTGACAACTGTTTGAGACCAACCATTCCTATAAAGCAGAAAAATGATCTGACTGTGGGGCTAGAATGAAACCCATAAGGCTCAAGTGGCAACTCTAGGAAAGACGGCAGTGCAACCACCTCTGGAGAAGATACCTGAGCGTCAGCGTGGAGAACGAAGTTGCGAGCCGTAGGTAAGTTACACAGTCACAGAACAGCAGCTGTGAATGAGATTCATCACAACAAAGTTGTGCTGTTTAGAAGGGCAGGAGGGCTGATTTGTGCTATTACTCCACAATTCTATTTAACTCCATGTTAAGAAGAGGAGAAATCCATTGCTTTGGGCAGTCCTTCAGTGGTGTTTCCCCATCCCTTCCCATTCTGTTATTCCATTGCTGAATAAACAAAGCACTCTATTTTCACTGCAGCTCTAATAAAATGGAATCTCTATACCCTAGCAAGCTGTGGAAATCGCTTAACTACCTGATATTTGCTTCATGCACTATAATGATCCAAAGAACAGATGCTTTCACATAGTCCCACAGTGCAGAAGTGATACTAAAATCTACATGTGGCTCTTTCATGTTTTCTTTCAAATAAGATAATGTAGCTAACAGTAAGTGGGTCACAGTCTGCATTTTGCTGTCTTTAACATCAGTTGAGTAAAGCAGAGTCTTAGTCTGGAAATTTCTAAATTATCTTCTTAGAAACCATGTGACCCAGGTCTTTGGAACAGACTGTTTCTCATCTTTTTCTAGCACAA
Organism: Semnornis frantzii; assembly: GCA_013399775.1. Lineage (NCBI taxonomy): Eukaryota > Metazoa > Chordata > Aves > Piciformes > Ramphastidae > Semnornis > Semnornis frantzii. The sequence continues at coordinate 10,601 of VWYK01097878.1, forward strand.
TCTATTAGACAAATGTTTATTCGAGTTTTAGACAAAACACTTCTAAACATCTAGTGCAGTCTGCGTTTTAGAGTAAATATCAGATAGTGAGGGGAAGAAAAGTCTTGTCTACCATCCTGACCTGAGAAAGTCAGAGGACATCCAAAAGTGTAATGACAAAGATGCAGCAATGAATAATCTTTTGGTCTCAGAATTTTCCTTACAGTCCCATCATCACCAATCAGTGAGTCTTTACATCCTCTCCAGGTTGCAACCTCCCCTTGCCTCCCCTAGCACCCCTGCTTGCCCAGCTCCTCTTTACCAGCTCTGGGGACCAGAAAATAAAAAGGAAAGCCTAAACTTCCATGTTAAAAGCTATCAAACAGATAAAATGAGCAAGGACAAGGAAGGCATTTCTTGCCCTTCTCCCTGGGAAGACAGCTATAGCAAATTAATGTAAGCAGTTGCAGGAATCAAAACCCTATTGCTGATTGTTGCTAAAGGCTGCTTGCGTTGTGTCTCCCCACTAAACACTGCCTTTCACAGCCTGGCTAAATATATAAATAAATAAAGAAATGAACTAAATGTGCATCTTTGATCCTGAGGAAGAGCCCAAATTAAGTGAATGAGATAATGGCACCCAGTATGCTCTATGTCATGACAGGAACTCTTGCTGAGGAGGCTGCATGCAATGAATTAGACAAAATGATGAAGAGGTGGAGGATTAAAGGGTAATCCTGGTTTTAAATCTGAGTGTAAGATGAATCCATTTGAATCCAGACAAGTTGCAAAAGTGGCTGCCTAAGGTTAGCTGTCTGACACACACAGCTTTTAATGTAATTAAAATGATCACTATATTTGCAGTCACTCTGGAATAAGGGTGATTCATAATTGTATTGAGCTCTTCTGGCGTTTAGGAAAAGTGACCAGAATGCACCACATGAAAAGCCCAGCAGCTGCTTACATCAGGGTGCTTTGGCCTCTTAGGGACTTGCTGCTCACAACACCCCTGTCTTGGATATCACAAACTCTAGCCCTACACACCCCGGTGCTTGAGTAGCCCATTGCTGGGAGGCACCATGAGGGTGGCCACGGCTTAGCTAACACCAGTTTGCAGACTGATGTCCCAGTGATTGTATCACTAACTCAGATAGATCTGTTAGCAGCCTGTCTTCAGGCAACTGTTGAAACACGGACAGTCAAATCCATCTTCTCTACATCTGACAATGTTCAGACATGAAGATGTGAGCAGTATTCATGGTACGTGATCCATTTCATCTGCCTGCAGAGCAACAACCCCTCACTCGGGGAGTTTCTCCTGGGCTGGGATCACACTGTGTAATGTAGGAGAAAGAGGCTATGTGAGTCAGTCAGGACTTATTTTAGGACCAGTTCATAAATAGCTTAGATGGCAAAAGAGAAGAAGAAGTAACTTAGCAAAAATCTCTGAAGCGCTTGTGAGAATTTATGTAAGCCAGTTCTTACTGCCATTCCTCGAATGCCTTCCTCAATTGCCTGCTTTACATATCCACCAGTGGAGCTGTGCATGGGCCTTTTATATACCATTCCCTGAAAGGTACCATCTCTGCAGCAGGTGAGACACCCATTAGTGACCCCACATTTTGACTACATACAAAAGTTTCTTTGCAAGGCAGTGTCAGTAGTGGGGCTGATGTAGCCTGCTTTGGCCAGATTTCATACAGACCGTTATAGCTTGCCACCAGTAGTCTTCCTGAATCAATAAGGTGTTGGTGGAATTTTTCCTTCCTTGATGAACTCAACTGTTCTCTTTTCTGGTGTCCTTGAAAGCCCCTGACAAGAAGGCAGGGTGTACTTGCAGTGCGTTTCTCTTTGTCTGTGCTTGCCATGGGTTCTTAGCTTGCTCTATTCATCTCTGCATGTTTTAACACTTTTTTTACCCTTGCTTTTGGAAAACTATCAGCACTGTCTTGTGCCATCTTGAGTTCTCTTTTTAGTCAGGTGGCATGTGTCATCTTGACTTTGCTTTCTTGCAAAGCTTTTCTGCTTTTTCTCTTTGGGATTTTCTTTCTTTTTCTACCTGAGTCTGTCCGTGTGTGTGGTTTTTCGTTTGTTTGGGCTTTGTTTGGGTTTTTTTGTGTTGTGTTTGTTTGTTTGTTTGTTTGTTTTTGTTTCTTTTAAAAAAAATTTCTGCTTTAATTTTCAGATGTCATACAAGGGGGAGGTTGCTAGCATTGGGAAAACACAGGCAAACCCTGTACATCTATTAGCCTTTCTGGAAAATTGATCAGGTGCAGCCATTTTTGAGAGGAGCAGTGCCTGACCAGGCTGTACTCATAATGTCATGCTGTTTCGTGCCCTATCTTGATTCCAAGCCCTGATCTCCACACTTCTTTCAGAATGTGTGCTTTTTGCCTTGCCCACCCTGCATGTGAATTCTCCTTTGTAAGAGTAAAATTCTGTTGCACACAAGTTGATTTTCAAGTATGGTTGGCTTGTGTGATGGTACACCATCTGTGTGTTTGCTGTTGCTTTCTGTGCATCTTCTGTACTTTATAGTCTCTTTTGCAGGCAAAGCTGCTGGCTCACAGTGAGTTGCTCTCCAAAACTTCTTGCATAAAACTCATTCCAATTATTTGTAGTCAAAGAACTGCAGAGTAGCTAGCCACTGCCTCCTCTGATGCTTACTGTATCTACCTAAGATCAGATGCTCCCCCCCTTGCCATCTGGTTTTGGACAGAGGTAATACTCAAGATGGTATCTTTATCAGTTTGATTTCATTGTTAAGTGGGTCAGCTTTTACCTCTCACTCTCATGTAGCAAGGCTGCTCCTTCCTATTTCAGTTGCCTATTTCATTGAAAAGACTTCTGTAAATAATCCCTTTGAATTTCTGATGAGTTTCTTGCTTCCATACTCAACTTGTTTAATTTTCTGAGTGTACCAAGTTGCATCTCTCAGAGAAAATCATGTGACCCTGAAGATGCTCAACTTCTTAAAAAATCACTAAAAATGTCTTTCAGAAGGGTCTTCAATTAGCACTCAAACATACACTCTCACCAAAAACTGGTCTAATTTTAGACAGTAACACTGGAATATTTGTAAATCCAATGGATTTCTGAGACTGCTTGTGTCTGTTTTTTCATAGTGGATTGTCACATTAATCCTGAAGAATAACAAAAGCTGAAGATGCAAGGTGTTACATTGCTGCTTCCTATTCCTGCACCTCTACTACTATTTTCACATTTTGAATAGACTATTTTCAATTTTTCTCTTCCTACTCATAGTGCAATATATGCTTTTGCTATAGAGGAGATGAGATCAATGAATTATCTCAGGTCGGGAGGAACTTTTAAAGGTCATCAGGTCCAACTCCATGCTCCTCACAGGACTACCTAAACCAAAACCATGCTACTAAAACGGTCCAGTGGCTCCTTGAACTCTGACAGGCTTGAGGTAAGGACCACTTCTTGGGAAAGGCCACTTCTTGAGAAGGAAAATCTCCTTAGTGGGAGTCTGTCCTCAGTGAGGACTCTTTTCCTAATGCACAAACTGGACTTCTCCTGACACAGCTACAGAGCATTTCCTTGTGTCCTGTTGCTGATCATCAGAGAAAGGAGATCAACATCAACAGAAAGAGGAGATCAGCACTTCTACACTGCCCCCTCCTTCCTTCACCCCTACCCCAAAGAAGCAGAGGTCACCCCTCCATCCCTTGGCCTTCACTTCTCCACACTGGGCAAACTAAATGACCTCAACTGCGCCTCCTCAGCTTTGTCCAAGACATCTTTCATTATCTTGTCTGCCCTCTAACAGTCTGATATCCTTCATCTATTGTGGTGCTCAAACCTGCACACAGTACTCAAAGCGGGGCTACACTACTGCACCATAGAGTGAGACAATTGCCTCCCCATGGCTGGCTGGCTATGATATGCTTGACACACCCCAGACCAAATAGACCCTTTTGGCTGCCAGGGCATACTGTTGACACAGATTGAACTTGCCATTAACCCAACCCCCCACACCTCTTCAGGGCTGCAGCATATGTATAACCAAGGTTACCTCACCCCAGGTGGAGAATGTGACCCTTGCACTTGTCAAATTTTAAACAGCTGGTGGCTGCCTACCTCTCTAGTCTATCCAGATCTCCTTGTAAAGCGTTTCTGCCCTTGAAAGAGTCCACCATTGCTCCTAGGTTAGTATCTTTGGCAAACTTACTTAAGGTTGTCCAGAGTTCGACCAGCTGAACCAACCAATGGGTATTTGGTACCACAGTGATGTCATACCTACTGCCTAAGGAAAAGGATGGACAGACCAAAGGGTGATGGGTCTTGGAGTTTGGACTGTGAGAACAGGAGATGGTTCCTGTTTCTGTCGGCTGCTTCTGCTCTTCTGCTTCTGAGATTGAGGTGTTGCCTTCTGCCTGCTGGCTTCTACCTTGGGGTTGTTTTCTGACAGGCTTACTTTTGCTTTGCTGTGCATCCCACAAAATACTGTATCTTTTTTACATTATTATTTTGGTTTATCACTGTTTCATGTTTATCACCATGAAACCCTGTCGTGGTAGGCCTAGTAGGCCAAATTGGGTTTGTACCTTTCCTGCCTTGCCCAGGTATATTTTTCTGCTTTCCTGAGAGCAATGGCGGGGAAAGGGAAAAAGGGCCTGGTGCCGCTGAGTCTGGGGTCCGTTGTCTGCCCAGACCCTGTGGTAAACAGGGTGCGCGGGGCTGCCTTGTGCAGGGCCCGTGTTCTTCCCAGAACAGGGTGGAGCAGGCCTATGGTTTCACCTAATATGGGCAAATCTTGGCTAACTGCCATTTCATTGGCTGTCCTGTGTCCAAAGGCCCATTGGTCTCGGGTTGCATTGGATAAAAGGGAGGTCAGCAGAGAGCACGCTGCCTTTTGCCTTTTGCCTTTGCCTTTAGCCTTTGCCATTGCACGGCATGCCCGTGCCCGTGCCGTGTCCGTGTCTGTGATGCCCACACGCATTTGGCCTGCACCACCAGTGTGACTGCAAGACGTCCTGCCTGTACCTGAAAGACTTCTGCCTAGACGGAAGCCCTGGAGAGAATACAGATC